>WOUH02026174.1:0-13847 GCA_009936405.2 Stevia rebaudiana
ACCTATATATACCACTAAAAATTTTCGGTTCACGGTGGGCGGCTGCCCCCCCGGGCTTGTATGTAGTTACGCCACTGATCACTTCAATGCTTTCAGTTATTAAAATGTTTATTTTTTCCACACAGGAAATTTCTTGCGAATCTGTTCAACAATACACAAGATCATCTTTATTTTCCAAAACGAAGCTGGATTTTAGCAGCGCGTAAACATCTGAACGATAGTTTGCGGGAAGAAGGACTAGAAAGACAGTTAATCAAATCAAAACCGATGTCATTTCTCTCCCACCCAATTCCGGAATGTTCTTGTACCATCTCCAAAACAGGTGGCAAAAACGCGTGTCCCAAATGGATTGAAGCCAGCCTGGCAAAATCCAGATCGCAAGATGCGGTTATCGAAAATGACCAACCCGATGATGATGAAACAGATGATCAGTTAACAGATTTAGAAGATGAAAGCAAGAGAAATGATTCAGTTTCTTTAGAAGAAGACGTTGAAATGGATCCTGATGATTAATTGTTTGAAAAGTTTTTATCGGTTAGTTGGTTGCTTCCATTTCATCCAAATTCTTTCATTGATTGTTATCACATTGTCGTTCGAAAGTTGGTTGGTTATCAGTTGCACAAATTGATACAGGTATAATAGGAAAATAGTAAGAAACAAAGAGTTATATACAAGTCTAGCTTTACATCTTTTTTTTTTTCCATGTTATTTTGTTTACGATATGGTTTATAGATTCGTTGTTTTTGTGTACCTTATTTGCATAATGTGTACCAATTACTAGTAACGCAAGATCATATACACTGAGTTGTTTTTTCTTGCACGGTTTATCGATCGTTGTTTGACATTCCAAATTGACCATATTTCTTGACTTTTTAGAACCTCCCTCGATTCAATGGTGGTTGAAAATTGAAATATGGTGGTTTATTTAGGGAGATGATGTATGTTTGTGGCATTTAGAAGAAACTGAGTTTGTTGGAAAATTTTAAAGCTATAATTTGATTCATTCAATAGTATTTTGTATTTAACCATGTAAATGGAAGCAACAATTTGGCTATATTTTTTCAGCTTCTGAAATCCATTATGGTAACCGATTTGTGAGTTTTAATTTTGTGCATTTTTGTTTACAAAATCTGGTGGTTTGGGTTATGAATTTAGATTTCTAGGTATGTATGTTTTTATGATTTGGTGTCTAAATCAGCTTGAATTGATTTTTCGGGTTTAAAATCTTGTTTTATTTGTATTTTAACTTGCATAATGATAGATCAAAGTGGCAATGAGGATTTCGGTTCAATTTGCATGATGATCGTGGTGATGGTCATTGGTGTCAGTTGCAGGTCAATGGCTAGACTAATTGCCTCACCGCACGATATTTTTTTTTGAACAACGAATAAATGGCCACCCGGCCCCACCGTAGCGAACAGATCAACATTCCAAAGCAACAATGTTTAAAAAACTCAACTCTTAAAAATGGTAACCCAAAGACCAAACTTGGATTTTGACCCAAACCAAAGAGACCAAATGTTATCTACTTGTAACAATAATAACAAGATGATGCCACAACCATGTAAAAAAAATGTTACATGACCCAAAAGAGACCAAAAATTAATTTTGATGATTTTTTTTTTTAACGACAAAGATGAAGTACTCCTAGATTACATTAAATTAATTCACACTTTATTGACGCTTCAGGCTTGACTCACTTAAGAACACCATCAAGGAAGAAACTCACCCTTATGGGAGAACTCCTCTGGTGGGATATGAACTCAAGACCTCCTTATTTTTATGAAGTCTTGGGTACTTTGCTCTAAACACTTGAGCTAAAGATCATTTGTGGCTTTGATGATTTAATAGGAACAAAAATAGGATATCCCATTTGACCATTTAAAGCAAAAAGAAAGTACATTTATTAAAGTGTCCCAACCCATTGAAATATTGGTAGAAGAGTAGTTTTTTTAACCAAGTTCTTTATGGAAATATTATTTTTATAACCAAATCATGTTGAGAACAAAAGTAGATAGTCTTAGAAAATACGTTTATCTCACCATGATTTGGTTATAAAATTAATATTACCATAAAGAACTTGGTTAAAAAAACTAATCTTCACCAATATATTTAATGGGTTGGGACACTTTAATGGCCGGCTTTACTTGTTCGAATAGACATGATCTTTCGATCACAAATTAGATTCGACTTTCATTCATTAAACAACTATTTAAGCACCATAATAGGAGAGAGCAAAATATTAGTTTACTATTTGGTCACAACTATGATTAGTTCACTCCTATTCGTCGCTAACAGCAGCTTGTTGACAAATAAACATATAGCCAGAAGAGATATTTTACTCGGTTCACACTACAGAAGATCATACTAATGAGTTCTCTAAAAATCATTCAACTTAATTTCCATTGAGAAAGGGGTGTTGCAATGTTAATTAATATACATATGAAAACACCAATACTTTACATGTTAATATAGACACTATCATATTCTCTATGTTCTAAAGATATCACAAGCCTAGTGCAAAATCATGCAGCCAAAATCTTTGTTGGATCAATGACAAATTTTGTTCTCAATCTATGAATTATGTAATTGAGATGTGAGACGAACAAAAGCTTCTTCACCACAAGGAATGGTAAGTCCTCCCATAGGATGGTTGAACCCGAATTCTTCCTCTGATCTACGTAACAAATCTTGGAAAAACGGTTGGTCCAAGTAAGTCAAAGGAACCACAAACCGTTTTCTTTGTATCTCCTACGTACACTGCCATATAACCTTTGGGAACATCTCGTTGGTGTTTGTTGCTATGTTTGATCAGTTGTTTTGCATTTGCAACAAATGATTGCAACCGGAAACCACCCATGTTTTTGGAACTATTGAGAGATTGAATAAGGTGTATAAGTAGCTAGTTTTTAGAAATGTGGAATGAAATTGGAAGGTGTGACTTTGATTGAATTGATTTGTGTATGGGGTTCATATTTATAGTATCTATATATACAACTTGCAAGTAGCAACCCAAGAGGAAAATATATTATGGTGTATAGTTAGTTGTGTACAAGGGCCTACTCATGTGAGACTTCACATGGCTTTGCTTAGTTCATATACTTTGAAAATATATCCCATTATCCATCCATCCAATCAGTAAATCAATATATACATATCTATATCTATATATATTATATATAAACATGGCCTATATGTTTGAGTGTGATCAGGACTCAAAAGCAACACACATGGACGTGCATTTGTTTTGTTAAATTTGATATCATTAGCTATCCAACTTGGAATAACGAGTATTAAAATTTATAGCCCATTGTTTCATTGTCACAACCTTTTGGAAGTGATAATATTTCAAAGATTGAACTTATTGATATATAAGTGACAATTGAGCTTTCAACGCCGCCAATACTTTATATACATCGTGCTAATAAATAAATCATGACATATGATGAGAGCTTGAACTAATGGAAATTTTTATGTGTTGGGAAAAATATATTAAAAAGAGTGCACTTATATAGCAAGAGTTAAAAAACAATGAGATCTATAGAAGTATTTGAATATATGTAGTATGTGTAGTAAGCATGCAGATACAGGATAATTGGATATGAAGATGAGATGTTTAACAAAGATGACATGATGGTTAAATTTGTATAAGAGGCCTACTTCAAGTGTTAGCTCACATGGCTTTGCTCATTATATTAATAAATAATCAAGTATGGTCTTTCTCATCCCTCCAACACACAATATATGACATAATTGGCCTACTTGTTTCTATTAAGAGGGTTTTCAAATGATCTGGACTAGTTATTCCTATTTAATAATAGGGATTATTTTTATTCATAATATTTGATTATCACTATTTTTATTTGAATGTGAAACAAATGCACGTTAGAATATATGTTGCAATATGATATGCTCACGGTTTCATTCTCAAGATCATATAATATCTACACTTATGACTTATCTCACCGTGGTTTGACTATTCATTTTTTTTCATCAAACATTGAAATTTATTCATTAAATGGAATAGTTAGCGGGTGACTAGCGCTATACAAAAACACCTAGAGAAACCAGACCATAAAAAGCATCCTTCCAACTAACAAAGTGAAATTTAAACATTGTGAACCGCAAACTAACACCTTTATTTTATCTTTATGCTCTTTAAGATTGGTGAAATACACCAGGTGTTTCAAGATAACTCCTTTTTGACGTCTGTTTGTTATCCATGAGAAGACTTTGATTTTTACATCTTCAACCACTTCTCGATTGAGTTTCTCATTCGTGAAAATGTCCAATCATTTCTTGCTTTCCAAAATCAACCATATTGTCGCATAATTAATTGTGGTCCTCACTTGCTTCACCAAATGGCTCAGTTCGAAGAGGAAGAGAAAAGTTCATTTACTATGATATTCAATCAATGACATTCTGAATACATCGTCTTAAGCTCTTCAAGATATATAAGAGCCCAATAGGTCACTATCAAAAAAGAAGACAAGAAATGAATGCACTAAGGGAGATGTTAGCAACCTTAATCAATCCAATTAGTGAAAGAATCAATCTTCCAAGTGAGTCTATAGGAGTTATGATCCCATCATTGGATGGAGCTTTGACCACAACAAGAATATGTTCCACATAACATGTTTGATCTGGAAACCATTGCTACATTGAGTCTGTTGAACAATTTATCTCGTTAGTAATGATAGTTTACTTAATTTGCCCAATTTACGGAAGATCATACTAATGAGTTCCATATCATATATTCAACTTAATTTCCATTGAGAAATGAGGTGTTGCAATGTTAACTAATATACATATGAAAATACCAATACTTTACATGTTACCACAATCACTATTACATTCTCTATGTTCTAAAGATACCATAAGCTAGCCTAGTGCAAAATCATGCAGCCAAAATTGTTAATACATCGTTGACAAATTTTTGTTGTCAAACTATGAATTATGTAATTGAGAAGTGAGACGAACGAAAGCTTCTTCACCACAAGGAATGGTAAGTCCTCCCATTGGATGGTTGAACCCGAATTCTTCCTCCGATCTACGTAACAAATCTTGGAAAAATGGTTGGTCCAAGTAAGTCAAAGGAACCACAAACCTTGTTCTTTGTATTTCACCTACGTAAACCGCCATATAACCTTTAGGAACATCTCGTTGATGTTTGTTGTTTTGTTTGATCAGTTGTTTTGCGTTAGAAACTAATGATTGCAATCGAAAACCACCCATGTTTTTGGAACTATTGAAAGATCGAATAAGGTATGTATAAGTAGCTAGTTTTTAGAAGTGTGCTTTTGATGGAAGTCGATCGGGTTCATATTTATAGTAGATATACAACATGCAACTGCAATTGAAATGGAAAATATGATATGGTGTATAGTTGTCTAGAAGGGCCTACTCATGTGAGTCTTCACATGGCTTTGTTTAGTTTAGTAGTTTATAGACTTTGAAAATATATTTCATTGTCCATCCATTCAATCAATCAATCAATATAAATATAAACGTGGCCTATATGTTTCTGTGTTATCAGGACTCAAAAGCAACACTCATGGACTTGTTATTGTTTTGTTAAATTTGATATTATTAGCTATCCAAACTTGGAATTATGAGTATTGATATTTCTAGCCCATTGTTTCATTCTCACAACCTTTTGGAAATAATAGTACTTCAAAGACTACATTTATTGATATATAAGTGACATTATTTCAAAGACTACTATCCAACTTGGAATTATGAGTATTAATATATATAGCCCATTGTTTCATTCTCACAAGGTTTTGGAAGTGATGGTATTTCAAAGACTGCATTTTATTGATATATTAGTGGCTAATAAATCATGATATAAGATGGTCAACCGATTAGAGCGCGAACTAACGGGAATTTAAGGGCCGGAAGAAGAAAATATTAAAAAAAATGCAACTTATTTACAAACGAAGATTAAGACGAGGCAAGCAAAGTGAAGGATCAAACGTGTAAATTTTTAAAAATTAAAAGGGTAATGTATCATTAGGGCTATTTTCTAGTATTTTATGTAGTTATAAGTTAATAAATTAAGCACCAAATGATTTGAAAGTGAAAGGAATAGAGGACTTAAAATATAAATTATTCTCTTAATTAGTAGATTACATGGTCAAGTGTACGAAAGATTTATGAAACTAATTGTGGGTTCTAAAATACCAGCCTTGCAATATGCACCATTGACCATTGTACTTGTATATGTAATATGTGTACTAGCAATATGATGCTACTGGATAACTGGATATGCGGATGAGATGTTTGACAAAGATGATACGATGGCTAAATTTGTATTAGGGGCCTACTTCAAGTTTAAGTTCACATGGCTTTGGTCATTATATTAATAAATAATCAAGTATGGTCTCTCTCATCCCTCCAACACACAACATAACATAATTGACCTACTTGTTTCTATCAAGTGTGATTTTAAATGATATGAACTAGTGGACTGTGATATTAAATAAATATACATATATTAGGGTGTGTATTAAAAGAACGTGATTTAGAGAGTTAATCACTAAACTGAATCTGCCCTCTTCATTTTTTTAAATCAACGATAACATGTGTTACATTTTAAAATGGATGACCTAGATTTATTTGTGAAAAATAACATGTGTTAGATCGTAAAATGAATGATCTAAATTGAGTTTTATTGTTAACTATCTAAGATCTAATTAACATAATACACACCCTTATATATATATATATAAGTATTTTAAATATACATGATACCGTTCTCAACGTTCTATGGACTCTTAATAAAGCCTAACTAGCAAGAGACTAGATTAATGAAGCTCTGGCTTGCAAGAGACCAAGCCCGGAAGATACATACGCTCGAGAATACATTTTATCATAGCATAACCTTTCTAGGTTTACATATCTTTTTAACTTAAACTTACACCATTTAAAGTCACATCTATCATCAAGGGTGACTTGATAAGCTTAGCATGTAAAGCTAGGGCTTGGGCCATCAGAATGTTAGGACACTCGATTTATTTAAAAAGTTCATGTATCTTTTTTTGATCGTAAGTTGTGTTGGTATTGTTATTTGACATTTTATTGGATTAACTTACAATGCATCAAAAGTTATATAGAAATTATTAAGAAACAAGAATTCTTATTTGAGCAAATTGACAAAAATTTAGATATTGTCATGTTTAATCTACAAATTAATTAAAAAAAACCTAAAATACACTTGTTGTTTATGTTGTTATACTAATAGAAAGAGTAGATATGTATATAATTTATTTTGCGGGTTCAATTTGAAATTTGAAGTAAAGGAACGAGTAATTTTGAATAAAAACATATTTTGATTACATCAAATTTTGTCAATAGGAATTATTTATAATCTATAAACGTCACTATTTTTAGTTGAATTTGAAACATATGCATGTTACAATATATATGATATATTTATACGATATACTTATACATGTATTGTCTGTTTCAGGATACATCAAATTGACCAATCATCTATAGAAATATAATTTATAGCCAATAGGAATTATTTGTATTTATAATCTTTAATTGTCGATGTTTTTAGTTAAATTCGGGACAATTGCATCTTACAATATATATTTATACATGTATTGTCTATTTCAGGATATATCAGCCATATATTGAACCATGTACCCAACTTGGAGCAAAATCAAATATATAGCCTACGGTTTCATTCTCAACATCGTAAAGTTATGTCACTGCATTGATTATTCGAGAGTAACATGATATGAATTGAATAAACACTTGGTAAATTTTTAACCTTAAGAAACGTGTTGCTCACACGACAAAATCAATGTTAAACTTTTTGTTATATTTGTATTGAGTGATCATGTATTCAAATTTAAGTTTCAAGCTAGTTGGTTAAAAACAGAGCGAGTGACTCGGTTAGGTTTGTAAGTGAACCGAGCACGAGCGAAGGTTAGCTTGCTCGGCTCGATTTCTAAATTATATTGTTATTATTAATTTTCTCTAGCTTTATTAGTTTTCATTTGATCCCCTCGTATATATATCGATACACATATGTGACCAAGACTTTTATTTTACATATCTATCAAAATTCCAATTTCTCAACCTAAGTCAACTCTTAATGTATATAGGAAACAATGTGATGTAGCAAGTAATTAAGTTGTAAACTACTTTGTTTGCGAAATCTAGATTTGGAATCACTAAACAAGTGGTTAACAAGTTTAGTGGAAAATTTGGAGAAGATATTCACAAATACACTTATTTATTTAATACAATCCGACAAGACCTTTTCTAATACACCTTAGAAGTTGGAACTTGAAAACACTCAACAAGTGGCTAGTAAGTGTTGTTTAATTGATGTTAATCATGATATCAAGATTCGGAGGCAAATACAGTTGATGTGGAAATGGTTGATGTTGATGTGGTTCTCGTGAGTTTAACCTTGATTTTATTGGAAATGAGAATTGTTATATTTAAGTTAAAACTTAATTTATGCTGTCACTTGTAAATTTGTATTTGATGAACCTATTGTGTTTGAAAACGAACCGATTTCTCGTGAAAACCGCTACCTTAATCCATCTCTCTGGACTCTGGATAATATAAACATGCTTGGATCCACTTTCTCTATTTAACATTATTCCCTTTTGGGCCATAATAAGCCCAAGCAAGCCCAAAAAGAATCGGTTTAAAAAAGAATCCAACTTTGAGTCTTCGAGGAACATGAGTTTTTTTCTTTCCTTGGAACTTTAACCTATTATTTGCATCAATTTTTTTTTCTTCTAAGCTTTCGATTTTCTGTTCATTTTATGAAGAACTAGGATTTGCAATAATCTCTGATTAGCCCCATGTTAAGCCGTTGAGGTTATGGGACTAAGTCATTAATAAAGAGGGTCATCAACATTTGGAATAAGTCAATAGGAGAGAACTAAAAGAGAATCTGTAACCTCTTGAAATGAACCTCAATGTTTCAAATTCTATGTGTATATATTGGAAAAATATTTCACAGTTATTAATTAACAAACATTGTTTGACGAATCTAAATGTAAAGTCATTCAATTCCACAGGTTTTTCCAAATAATGTCCTCGATCTGTTGATGAGAAACGGAATATTAAGAGATATACTCTAACATCCTAGGCAAATCTAACATCGGCTATGAACAAGAGAGATTTCTGATTTATAAGGAATGTCCTGTTTTTAATATAATCAACGCGTTTTGAGTTTAATGGTAGTGGATGATGGTAATTAGTTAGTTACACTTATTAATCAAATGGTTGATTGGTTAGTTATATTTTGGGCTGAATAAACTAGTATAAATAATTAGTTACATTCATATAGAGGTAACAGATAGTAGTGTATAAATCACTTTTTTTCTATACTTTAGATTAATTTTGGTTTATACAAATTTTCATAGAGTCTATATGCCTCTTGGA
This sequence comes from Stevia rebaudiana, assembly GCA_009936405.2. Classification (NCBI taxonomy): domain Eukaryota; kingdom Viridiplantae; phylum Streptophyta; class Magnoliopsida; order Asterales; family Asteraceae; genus Stevia; species Stevia rebaudiana. Next base: position 9,418 of record WOUH02026174.1, read on the forward strand.
TAGATGATCATGTCTAACAAGCTGCAACTAGCCTTATTACACATTTTTTTTAATTAATGAAAATGATAAGATCTGATTTTTTGAAATTTGAAAGTATACAATTATATTTAATGCCATATATGTACTTCTTTTTGAAATACGAAAGCCAAGATCGAAAGCAAGAAACTTTAGTAACTATATAGCATATTTTGGTAAAAATAACATGAATAAATAATCCTTACGATTGAAACACATTCTTTATTACAATTGTTATCGATTTGAAAATGTTCAAAGTAAATTGAGAACATAAATTTCATCTCACGTTTGAGAAACCTAATGATCATTTATATATCATGGGTTTTCCAATAGAGGGACGACAAAATTTCATCTTTGCATCATGTGGTTCCCTTAATCTTCTAAAATAGATGAGCTTTCATCGGTACGATTATTAACTCTCTTAGCAAAACATAAGACAATCAAAATTGTTTAAATGGAACTCTAACTGCATGTGTCCATACCCTAAATCAAGTTGAACTTATTAGGGAAATTAGACCTTCAAAATAATCTTCATTGCAAGGAATTCTAAGACCCCCTTCTGAGTTGTCAAAACCAAATTCTTCTTCCGCCCAGTGTAAAAGCTCGCGAAACAAAGGATGATCTAAGGTAGATATCGGGATGACATATCTCTTGTGTGTCTCGCCAACATAAACCGCAAAATGGCCTTTCTTCGGGAAATCTGCTGAACCTAACAATCCATTCTTCTTTGGTGTGATGGATCGTTTGAGTTTTTGTTTAGCTTCGGCTATTTTGATTATCCCCATACCCATATATGTTTAACAATAAACAAAGAAGATGTTATGAGGATTTGAATCTTTTGTTTATGAATCTTGGAATGAAATTCACAAGTCTTTGGTAAAACTAAAAAGGAAAGATTTATGGGTTTCTTTAAATGGAAAGAAGATGGTGTTGAGTATTTGCATGGAACCTATATGACCTTGGTATTTATATCCATAGAAATCTAAGGGGTACTTCAAATAAATATATGGAACTAATTAATTAAATATAACTTAGGACTTATCACATGAGGACCTTTCAATTATCAATAGAGTTAATGAAGGACTTGACAAAAAAAAAGCACATGGGTATGACTTGCTTTTTAAGAGGCATGTAGTGTCCTACCACTTTGAAGTTTTATCACCTAAAAGTTAAGGTATTATACTTGCACACACAGTTTTGACTAAGGCTGTTTCTATTCAAACAACTCTCTAGCTACAATTAGTGGATTTTTGATTATTTTAAATTGTTTTAAAATGGAGGAATCTTGTTCCACTTGGATTAGATTTGTTGGATGTTTGGATTAGAACCATTATCTTAGTGAACAACCACACTCTTGGTGGGTCTATGTGTTTGAGCTACTTTAAATCCGTTCAACGTTTGAAGCATATTTATGTCTCTCACCTAATTTACATGGTGTCAAAACTATACTAAGTTAGACAACAGTTTGCAAGCAAGTGGTGAAATATTTAAATAAGATAATAAGTTGGATAATTTGGTCCAACAAAAAACCCTATAATTTAACAAAATAATTGAAGGGTGTGATGTTTGGAAATACCTGTCTGGTGCGTATGGCCTTACCCTTTATAATTAGGGCAATGTTGTTAACATATGTCTTTGTTCATCATTTATATAAACAAACGTAAAAATTAACTCGTAGATGAAAAACTAAATTTGGTAAATTTAGATACACTAATTGTACGTTATTATCCAAACTGATGTGGACGATATTGTGGGGGTACAGTGATCTAAGTGTCCAACTAGCTATCACTATCTAAATCTAATTGTATGTATACAAATTAATTTTGAAAAGTTGATGATATGACTTTATGTTGTGGTGGGTTACGGAATTTGTTGTTCGTTATCATCATGTTTCGGGTTCTTCGGGAGACGGGTTATGAAATGGGTAAAATTGTTGTAATATTTTGTACATTTTAGAGTAAGAAATATGCATATTGGTAATGTCAAAACATTTGGGTCTATTTAGAGCATTTACGTCATATTCTTTATCTCATCTCTAAAATTTAATCAAATATTAACTTTTATCTCAGTTTCTACTTTCTATTATACTAACATACCCTTATTCTATTGTTATTTTGTCTATGTTACACATAAAAAAAAAATACAGAGATTTTTTATATTCAGAAAATCTCTACTAAAAAACTCTAAATTTTGGAAAATTTCTTACATAGATTCTATATTCGTTCGCTTTGTTTACTCATGTTTGTTCATTCGTGTGTCGTAAATATTGCCGTTTATTAAATGTGTTTTTTAGCTAATTAAAGTTTTCATCCTATCGTTGAATTGAAAATCCTTTCAATGGTTGAAAAGTAATTTTTGCATGTAAGCCGACTAAATATATCTTATTTTAGTGTTTATAAATGAATAGACAAACTAAATAAACCCGTGTTTGTGTTCATTTGTTTATTCGGTTAGTTTGTGTTCATTTATTAAAATAATCGAGGAAACAAACGGACTTCTATGTATAACAAATAATACAGAATTATAAAATGTGTAAAATACATTAGGTCCAAAAAAATAGTTTAATTATACAGGACCATGAACCTTTCAAGAAAAAAATATATTTCTTTCTGTATAATGTGTTAAATTTATAATAATATAAAATTGTTAAAATATCCTATAAAAAAAATTAATGTTAAAAGCGTATAAAGTTAACATTGTAGATATTAAGTATTAGTAAATGTATTTATCCGTGTTAAGTGTTATATATACTTTTAATCCTTTGAAATGAAAATGGAAAAGAAAATCAAGGGTAATTTGGTAATATCATAAAGAAGTCAACGTAAAAGTGAATGGTGTTAGTACACTGAAGTAAACCGTTGTATTATTCAAACCTTTCTAATATAAGCACGACATTTTAATTTTTTTGAGTGAAACTGATGAATTAGATAAACGAAGATAAATAGTAATTAACTCAATAGATAAACAAGAGACCAGGCTCATGTTCGTTTTTCTAGTTACGATTTTCTTCTACTTGTGATTGAGATGAAAACAAAGTCAAACCGTAACTTTAAGCAGAAAAGATGAAAAGCAAATAATCGGAATATCTTCTTCACTGTCACTCTTTTTTTCTAAACTTACGGTACGTGCCACTCAAATGTCAGATAGAAATATAACATCATGACACCGCTCCTCTATTAATTTTGTTTGGCCTACAACTAATTAGCTTTGATAAAGTATTATAATCGTGCAAGACCACCATTATTTGTACTTTCCGTTGAGATATCGAGCGATCGAGAACTTTGATTTATATATAACATGAAATCAAATGCATGTACATAAATCATTATCACCTGATTCTCATTTGATTTTGTTTTCTTACTTTAAATTATTAGCCTGTCAAAAGACAAGTTCATGTGAAATAAGCTTTCCAGCTCTTTTATGCCCAAGTGCAATATGTGGCATTTATTTTCACCAAGACGTGTAGCAATAACCAAAGCGTATTTGTCCTAATTAGTTGATCCGTTATTTTTCTTATGTTCAGCTCGTTTAGAGCTTTGTTTTAAAGTTCAAGCTCGACTTATAATGAAATTTCAATGTTCGAGCTCAGCTTGTTTGTTAATTAATTATTTAATTTATATCTCTTTTAGCATCATAGGGTTTATATATAACATAATATATTAGAAAAAGGTATTTTTTATCATAATATTATATATAAGGAAGGTTATTTTGAAAACCAATTTATGTTTAGTAAAAACCAAGAAACCACAATCACACCGTATATAAATATAGGGTTTGGTTCATGAGAGAATCATTTTTAATTTGAGAACCAAAAAATCATACTTAAGTGAAATTCAAACATTTCCCATTTCTTCATACGTTGTTATATTTTTAAATGGTTTGCACCATTATATCACAAATTTTGCCCTCTTTCAAATGAGTATAATGAAGACATGTCAAAAAAATAAAAAAAATTACGTCGTAAGTTGTAGTATACTGCATATATGTAGTATATTAGTACTAATTTTTTTTGAACGACGATTTGTAATATACATAGATATACATAAAAAAAAACACTTATATGAAATGCGTAAGGTTTCTTAAAGTACTAAAACATATGAATTATCACCATACTACAATAATATTACATATATGCAGTATACATAAAAAGATAAAAAAAAAAATAAAGAAAACTGTGAATAAATCTTTTCTAAAAAAGCAAATATAATGTTAAAAAAAGTTTAATTTGTAATTTATCATTATGCTGCATATATGTAGTATTAAGTTTTTTTTTTAAATTATCATCCTAATGCATATATGTAGTATTAAAATTTTATGTCACAATTTTTTTTTCTTTTTTTAGTATGGCTTCATTATACTCGTTTGAAAGAGGAGAAAATTTGTGATTCAGTGGTGCAATTCGTTTTAAAAAATAA
>WOUH02026183.1:0-13845 GCA_009936405.2 Stevia rebaudiana
CTTTTGGGACAAGGTAAAACCCGCAATTAAGTGTTTTTATATATGGTCATCTCACGTACGAAAATCGGGACGGTTCAAGGTATTAGGTACATTTTAACCTAATTTATTAGTTTTTTTATTAATTGCAAAAATTTTTTTTAACTTAAATGTACGGGATAAATATTTTTTTTGGAAAGAGGAGACCCCTTGCCTGGATGCCTAGATCCACCACTAAGAGCTGTTGTTTTTAGAAATGTCATATGTACATACACCTTCAACCCTATTTGTTCTAAGATTTGACCCAATGGGGTGCTGAATATCTGCCATCCTTTCAGTTACTCCAGACTCATAATTAGCTTGCTGAATCTGATGCAACACATCTTTCTAATATTATCTCAAACACTCTCCTCATCATTGGGAGGTGAGTCACCTTCATGATTTTTATCAAAATCTTGATCAAACGAGTAAAAAATATTCAGATTATGAGTTAAAGAATCTGTAGTTGTATTTTGTTTATTCAAATCTATATTGGTTAACATATTCAAAAAATTCTACATTTTTAGAAAACAAAATTTTATTATTATCCAAACTCCACAATTTATAACCCTTTTTTAATTTTAATATCCAATTAAAACACATTTTTTGCATCACTACTAAACTTGTTTCAGTTATTTAAAGCAAAACTAAAACATAAACAACCACACACCCAAAGATGACTCGGCACAAGCTTAAATCCCAAAACAAGTTCATAGGGTGACCTACCATTTAAAACAGATGAAGGAATCCTGTTAGTCAAATAGACAACAGTTAGATTACAATCTGACCAAAACTTTAAGGGAAATCATCCCACAAATAGTAAATTAAGATCTAGTTACATTTAACAAGCTGTGTCTATGTTTACATTCTATTACACTATTTTGTTATAGTGTGTAAGCACATGAGGTTTGTTGATTAATATCGTTTTTAACAAATAACTCAGTCATTTGATTATTAACAAACTTAGTCCCATTGTCACTCCTAACAGTTTTTACATATTTATTAAACTGATTCTTAAAAACACCAAACAAATTTTTTAAAATTTTAAAACACTTCGGTTTTATGTTTCATTAAGAATACATGTACTGCCTTTGAATAATCATCTACAATAATAAGAAAGTACCTATATCCTTCTCTGCTTGGTAACCTATAAGGTCCCTAAACGCAATATGGAGGTGATGATGGCATAAAACCCACTCAAGTCTTTCACAATAAATTAGAGGTTCAAAGTTTTGCTTTTAGAGCTATATTTCAATTTATCTTTTTTTGTTTAGCTTTTAGGTTTTACTTTTGATGTTTTTCTTTAAGTTTACGGTTTAGGGCTTAGCATTAGGTTTTAACTTTAATGTTTAGTTTTTTTAAATAGAGTTTAGCGGTAGGATTTAGCTTTAAGGTTTAGGTTTAAGGTGAAGGTTTTAAGGTTTCTGGTTAGTGTTCCACGAGACAGTTCTAAAGCCATTGAAATAAACTCAATCAAAGTTTGTTTAACCCGACTTTTTTCAATTTCTACAATTTTCAACCTTTTTAGTCTAGCCTCACCTCATATGAGGAAGGTTCATTGGGGAACCATAAAAAAAGAGGGAACTGGGGAACACTTGTGTACCGTTCATCTTTACTACAAAAAAAATAATCCAGCACAAAAAAAAAATCCATTACAAAAAAAAATAATACAGTACAAAAAAAATAATCCAGCAAGAAAAAAAATTTAATCTAGTACAAAAAATAAATAATCCAGTACAAAAAATAAATAATCCAGTACAAAAGAAAAATAATCCAGTACAAAAAATAATAATCCAGTAAAAAAAATAATCCAGTACAAAACTTATAATCCAGCACAAAAAAAAAAAATCAACGGCTCACAAGTGTTCCCCAGTTCCCTCTTTTATTATGTTTCTCCAATGAACCTTTCTCCACCTCATATATGCTTTCATTTGTAAGAATTGATCACATATATGATTAATGATATATCATCTTGTGACAGTGCACCTAATTATTTAAATGTTGCCTATACTTAAGCATCAACAGGAAATTAAAACCATCTTCGACTTGTTAAGGCCATCTGTAAATTGCGATACTTAAAATCCTCTAATGAAATTTAGTCATGTATAAATAAGTTATGTATGAAACATGCCTATTATTATGACTTTTAAGTAAGTATTTTCACGTCAATTTGGAGGTGATGATGGCAGAGGGCTAGAGGTTTTTAGAGGTTTTTTGGTTCAATTTCAAGCAAGTAAGATTTGATGTAATTTAAGAGTAAGTATGATAAATTTATTTTTTTAAAGTAAGTATTTTCTCAAATCTCAAAGTTCGATACAAATAATTTTGAAATTTGACCTGGCCTCAATACTTTATATACTTATTCTTCGTTTGTATATGATTTGCTAGAGTAGTGGACTTGTATTAAAAGTATATAAATCAAAATATACTATATACTATTTTTATTATTTTGCAAGATGAATTTAGTGAATGTTTTAAGCATTAAAGTATTAACTGAGCTCTTATTATCACTACCAGGGATGAACCATGAAACATCTGCATCATCATATAGATCAATATCAATGAGTGACTATCTCATATTCTCATTTGATAGGAATAATATTTTTAAAAGAAAAGTTTTGGGTTTAAATCTTGACAAAAGACAGTATATTTGGAGTAATTTAAGAACAGAGTAATAAAAATTTCCGTCTAAAAGAAAAATAATTCAATTTGTTGGTAACTACTGATGATCAGGATAAAATTTTAAAAATAAGTTTATAAAATATTCATGGCCAATTAGATGTCAAAAATAACAAAACCAAAGTTTCATAAAAATATGTCATTGTCACCCAATTAGCACCAAGCCTTCAAAAGGAAATGATTGTAAACACAATTGGTACCTAATGATAACTAAAAGTGGTATCAAATTGTGGCATAACTTTCATCATGTTGTTTATTCATGGGCATACATAACCATGACTGTGACATCCACTCTTTTTAGATATTTATCGATTCATGAATAGTGGTGTATAAAATATCTCTTCTGGTTGCCATTTGTTTTCTAATTTAATTTCAACTGAATTCTATAAGTATATAGAGATAGAACTTTAAGCGTACACCATATTTAGATGATAAATAAAAGAATTAGTTTTCGGTCAGTTATCTTTTATGAATACATGTTTTTTGAACGGCAAACTCTTTTTAATTTTTGTCTATTTTGTTTATGTTGAGATTTGAACTCAGATTTGAACCCATAATTTTTTTGTTAGTTATAAGACCATGTCACTTACCACTAGACTCTAATCCTCACTTGGTTGAAATATTATATTGTTTTTTTTTCTCACAAGAATTACCAACAATCCTTTTTTCTTCTCAATTGTAAACTAGCAGGGCTTAGGGGCGCACATTCTTATGGGCCTAGGGTGGCTCAGGCCTCTCCTAATTTTTCCGTCACTAGCGTAGAATTCACGATTTTTGGCCAAAATGTTTTACGTATATAGACCACCCTCTCATTAAATTTTCCTAAATTTTACCTATAAATTTTCGGTCCCTCAGTTTTGTTTTCCAAAATTCTTATTATTTTATAGATATAACAAAGTTGAAATTATGATTTTATTGATTTGTTTAAACTTGTTTAAATATTTAGTTCTAGTTTAGGGAATATTGAAAGTTTGAGGTTTAAAGTGTAAATACTAAAATATCATAATTTAAAATGAAAAAATTATAAAAAATAAATTTGAAAGAATTAATATAGGGGCTCTAAAGATATTATGGAGCATGAGAGGCTTCAGTTACGATATCAGTTGGACATTTTTAATGTTGAAATCAAAGAGAATACCAAGCTAAGTGGTGTATCAACTATTTTCGATCTATGTCAAAGTCTTGTGGAAGCAAAGAAACATGAGACTCCTACATTCAACAACAAAGAGGGATTTTTAATAATGAAAATGTTCAATAATCGGCTTCGCAATAAGATGTCAAACAACTGAAAGGTCTCCGGACACAATTATAACTTCTGTTTCAGGTTACCTACTCACAATTTGAAGTTTTTTTTTACTTTGTTTGTTAATACATACGTTATTTTTTATGCCCAAGATTGGTTACTCGAATCAATGGAAAAAATATATAGAGAGAGTTTTTATTGTTTGACGCCGACCCGCCCAACCCAAACATACAAACAAATATATAGTAAGGAAAAAAAAAGTATATGTCGCGTGATTTTCAGGCCCTGTGTCTTTTTTTTCAAACGCAGCCACAGCCGGTGATTCCATTAGACAAACTATATATTGTTTCTTACTTATTCTCTACACACCGCAAACAATTGTTAATGGTTCTTACATATAAAATATTAGTGATTCCTTTAGTTTTATTAAAGATGGTTTTTATACTCGTATTTTTTAGGATAATATATGGTTACATTTTTACGTACCCTTAACGGTAGCGTTTGGTATACATGAATGAAAGCTGGTCAGATCAATGATCCAACCCATGACTCGATCCAGTACCCAATACATGATCGAAACCATGACCTGACCCATTACCCAATCCATGATTAACCAAACCCATGACTCGAACCATTAACCTGACCCATGACTCAAACTAGGGCTCTTGTGGCTTATGGCTTGCTCAAAAATACCTCGAAAAATGATCGGATAAAAAAAGCTCATACCAAAACTGCTCGGATCAAAAAAATCCGAGCTCGACCCGAGCCACGACCAGGTCGGCTCGAGCCCGGCTCGTGGCTCGACTTTATTTTTAAACCAAATATAATATATTTATATATAAAATATATATATAATAACTTGTATATATATACAATTACTTGTTTATATAATTTTTAATATGTCTTTTTATTTTTATATAAGTAATTTATAGGAAACACTATTTTATTATAACAAAGTATTGGTGTGTATATGTGTAAATGTATCACAATATGAAAAATAAAAAGTAAATAAGTAATTAAGCTTACAAAGTATACATTATATATGTGTTAAAAGTTTTTTATTTTTTGTACTAATGTGTAAAAAAATAAGTCAGCTCGTGGCTCGAACTTCTTATAACCCAAGCTCGAGCTCGACTTTTCAGCTGGAAAAAATAGTCGAGCTCGAGTTTGCCCAACTTGGCTAGATAACAACCCAGACTCGAACCAAGACTGGACTCATGATCCAAATCATGGTATGGCTCGTGAATCGACATTTGAAGAGATCCACGTCCCAAACCAAGACCTAACCCATGACCCGACCCATGAACCGACATATGAGATGAACACATAACTGGACCCATGAATAGACTCATAGCTCAAACCATGAGCCGAGCCATGACCCAAACCATGACGCGACCCACAACGTGAACCATGAACCGACCCATGAGCTGAACCACCGACCCAAACCATGACTCGATCCATGATCCGGACAATGACCAATATCATGACCCGACCCAAATTGTATTTAATTTCTTTATCTTTTTATGTCTACCAAACAATATGAAGTAATGATTCATTTCATTACCACTGGTAACCAAACATGAGAATGGTATGGTAATGATTTGTTTCATTCCTCGTCCATTTCATTACTTTGTCCATTCTATTCCCTTGTCAATTCCATGATATGTTTGGTATGACGTAATGTAACAGACGAGGTAACTGAATGAACAAGGGAAAGAAATGGATCATTATCATTGCATTGTCATGTTTTGTTAGCACTGGTCATGAAAGCATGATAACTTCAAGTTGTTTGGTTGACAGAAAAAAATGAAGGAATGAAATACAATTTAGGTCGAGTCATGGTTCTAATTATTGTTTGAATCATGGATCGGATCGTGGTTAAGCTCATGGGTCGGTTGGTGGTTCAGGTTGTGGTTTGGGTCGTAGGTGTTGTGTCCGCTCATGGTTCAGGTTGTGAGTCGGGTCATGGTTTGGGTCATGGGTCGTCTCATGGTTTGATCCAAGGGGTCTGTTCATGGGTCGAGTTATGTGTTCAGCTCATGCGTTGGTTCATGGTCAAGTCATGGGTTAGGTCGTGGTTTGGGTCGTGGATCGCTTCATGCGCCAGTTCACGAGCCAAGTCTTGATATGGATCATGGGACGGGTCATCGTTCGAGTCATGGTTTGGGTCATGAATTGGGTTATGGTTCGAGTCATGGGTCACGTCATAGTTTGGGTAATGGGTTGGGGTAATGGTTTCGATCATGGCTTGGGTACTGGGTCGAGTCATTGGTTGTATCATTGATCGGGATAATTTTTTTTAAGGAAATTAATGAAAAAAAACACATCTCCCCCAGGGAATAATCATTAAAAGAGAAGGAATGTCATTCCTTATATAATAATACATTCTATTTTAAGTGTAACCAAATACGTACTTTTTTATTTCACGTGAACGTAATAACTTATTATATTTCAATATATATTCAATGTGTCCTCCATATACTAAAATATCAGTCCTTTGCCGAGGGCCTCAATTTGTTGAGGACCCCACAATTATTATATTGTAATATAGCCCAATAGTTAAGGAGTTTGCAACCCAGTTTGAGTTATAGAAAAATGGATCCTCGGGATTTTGGAAAGTAAAAAAGACCACAAGGAACTAATAACTAATTGCGGAAAGGCGCAATCCATCATATCTTGATAGAGGCTCGAAAATCGTTTTCAAAATCCAATCATGCTTATTTCTAGAGAGACCGAACCAAAGACAAACATCAATTTCTCCATGGATTCATGGTCATTGTCTGAAAATCCAAGCCTGGTTATTTCTTTGTTTAATTTTGGGTTTCAGCATATCTATTCAACTCCTTTAATCGTTTTGACATATATATCCTTAAACCAGATTTATAATATGATTGAAGTTATTATTTTAGAGTGTTAAAACGAATCAAAGAGAATACTGAAAAAGTGAGATGAAAGTATTATTTGTATATTGTTTGTTTACTAATTTGTTAACTCTTCGGTAGATATTTGAAATCAAGACTTAATTATACACTTACATGAGACTTAATATTTTAAGTAGGTATTGATTATTCAGTAGCCCATTAGTTTAATAATTATTTGAAAATGAGACTTGCTTTAAGTTTAATTACTATTAGTTGTTAGTTCCATAATGTTTTAGTTGAAAAAAAAATAGGGCCTCAAAATTTTATTTTGCCTCGAGTCACCAAACGGATGAGCCGACTCTGCTTGTATTCATGCGTAACAAACGCTATCTTACATAAAAGTTAAGCTACTACATATGCTATACCTGCAAAATTCATTAAAGATAATGTCATTTTAATTCCCACCATATAGAAAAATCACATTGATTCCACCACCATATACCGACTCCCATGTTCATAGTAAGATCAACATCAAAAAACTGAAACCGCAAAAGTAAGAAAATTATAAATAATGAACAAATTATGAAGGAAGAAAAGAAGAAAGTGACTTGAAGAAAAAAAGAGTTGGTACGAACAAACATAGAACATGGAGGAAAAGAAGATCGACCGCATCTTTATAGTTTGGACTGTTCCAAAATTCCAAGCGCTCATCCTTTCCAGAAGAAATTTTCTTTAATTATTTGTAAATCGAATAAAAAATACTAAGTTTTAATTTTCATTTTTGAGCTAGTTTTTAGAGGTCATTTTAATAACGATGTTAGAAAATTTGTGTAGGACATATGTTAAACAAACAAAATATTAAACAGTGATCAAGTAAAATAAAAAAGTGTAAATTTAATAAAGAAAATGTTTAATAATACGTGGAAAGAAAAAAAATGAAATGTTGAAATAAGATAAACACAAAAATAAATATTCGGCTCACAAAATGATGACAAATATAGCAAACACATGTTCATTAGATACATGTAATTTGACGATATTATATTTGATTTTAATACATTCCTGATATTAAATAAATTTTCAGAAGTTATATAAAAGCCCAACTATTCACCCTCGTGGCCTCGTTTACTTGAGTTGTTTACAACTTTACGTACTTTATCCATAAAAATTAGTAAAACGTAACTCTTATAAAAACTCAAGGCGAAAGCAGGGGCGGTTCTACCATATGGGTAGCGGTATCCTCGGAGACTGCTAAAATTTTCGCGCGTAGTATAAATTTTTTTTTTAATTTCTTTTTATATATTCGGAGACTGCTAAATGAAAATTTGGAGACCCCTACTGGACCCAATCCATTAAAAAAAGGTTTCAAAAAAGAAAGAATGTAAAAAAAACCTCTCGCGAACCCGGGTTTTCGGAGCCGCATTCGTGTATGTAGGTCGAGCGAGCGACGCGTTGGTTTAAACAAATTTGGATACGAAACCCGTTTTTGCAAGTAAATATCATTTTTTTTGGATACAAACTTGAATGTACGGAATATTTTTTTTTTTAAGTAAATATCTCTTGCCCGGATGTCTAGATCCGTCACTGGACGAAAACGTTGCTATGTAAAATGTTGGATGCGTTAGGGTTGTAAAAGTTTACATTATTGATAGTTTCTAAGTATTACTAAATTTAATGTGAAAATGTCTATAGTATCATTTTACTTTATAAAACAAGTGTAAAGTAAGTTTGATGGTGATTTTAGTTAGGGGTGTACATTTTATATCTATACTCCTTTAATATACATATTGGAGAGAGAAAATCATGGGTCAACCCATGGATTTTAAGAGATCCAGAAATGTACAACTGTTTTATGCTTAGTGTACAATTGTTTTATGCATGAGGTCTTAATTTTAAGAGATCCGTGAAAGAAGTGATGGGTCAGCCAAATGGGTGGGTTTCTTGGAGCAGATCTATGAATGCGGCCAAATTAGGGACCATTTGTTCAAAATTTGAAATTGGACACACCAAGAGAGGGAAACCAGAGAGAAGCTTCTGCTTGGCGAATCTCCGACAGTCCACCGTCGGCGACGGCGGCGGCGGAACTAAGCCCCTCCCCATCAACGCTGATAGCTGCGACTATAGTTCATGTGGTAACCGGCGGGCGGGTTTGAGCGAGAGTTTAAAGTTTGAATCAAACCTTAAAATCCAGAGAACGATTGTCTTCTTCTTCCAACAGACAAACCCTAGACTTCCTTTGCACCCTTTCCCGTCGCCCCCTCATCCCGTCGCCACCACCTGACTGCCGTCACAAAACTCAAAGACTCCACCGGTGACCACTACAGCGGTACACCACCATCTCCTTCAGGGGTAAAACCTTCGATTTACAGCTTTAATCACGGCTGGTTTGGGTTTTTTACACCTTCAATTTGCTTTAATCGCGACTGGTTTGGGCTTTGATCGAAATAAACCTATCTTAACTTTAGAGAGAGAAATTGACGGCAGAATTCTATCGGGTTCGTTGATGAAGACGAGCTCGATGATGAAGACGAAACTTTAATTTCTTTGATGGTATCACTTTGTTTCTATCTTTCTCTTTCTCTATTTTAAACGCAGCCCTAAATTTAAATCAGTTATGTTTCAGGTGATACGCAAGGCTTTTGTTTCTGTATCCTTATATTTTGTGTTTCAGATAATGAAGAAGATGAATGCCCCAAACCCCACAGGATTTGAATCTGATTCTAAAAAATTGAGATGAATATCCATAGGAAACGCAAGGCTTCAGGTGATACCATTGGAATCGCTCCCAGTTATGTTTTGATTTTTATTTTTTTGCTAAACAATTGTTCTGGATTTGACTCTCCATCTGTTGTTCCGTTTGACTTTTTGTTTTTTTTTTTTTGCAATGTTTTACTTGGTTTTTGTAAGAATGGATTTGAGTGCGCAATGGATCTGAGTGTGCAGGTTGTAAACATTCGTATGTTGATCGAGGTACGCTGATCATTTTTTGGGGTAATTAATGTTTGGTGTCAAATTTCATATCCGTTGGGCCATTATTTTTAGCAGGCTTGTAAACCAAATGAATAAATCTGTGACAACGAGCAACAGAAACTCAATGAAAGGGAAAATCGTATGGCTGAAGGGGGGAAACAAAACACTTTCAAGAATAAATTTTTAAGTTTACTCTCTGGTTTTTTGATGTTTATAGGATCAGGCATAACAGATTCATGGTTGTTATCTAATCATTCCGGTAATTGTTAAATTTGGATATTTAATTCTTGCAATCTTGCTCAGGTTAATATGCTTACTTTCTTAATTCTTAGTTAATAACTGTTTCCTTATTTGTTAAATGACTAACTTATAATGTAAGTGTTTTACAAGATTGAGTAAATCTTTATTTCAATTCAATAAAAGTGTTGAAGTAAGTTGAATTGTTAATAAACTTCATTTATTTTTTATTTTCAGATTTTTGTGCTTTGGAGCAACCGCAAGGACCACTGCACGAGTGTTAATGCATCTATTGGTGAGAATTTATATAATAAAAGGTGAACCATGGTTCTTTACTGCAAGTATCTCAATTTGAACTCTACTTTATTGTTTGCATCTTCTTACTGCATTCATTTTTTATTGATTTCCTTTTTTGTGGTCTAATCAATCTTATTTCATAGCTAAAATCTGTGTTATTGAAGGTAATGGTTACACTTTTGTGGTTGTATTGCCTTTTGTATTATAAAATTTATTAAAGCGATCCTTTTTTTTTTGGACAAGATCAATTGATTTCTTTGTCTACACTCCTGTTTAGGTTAAAATTATCTATAATTATTCATCTCATTTTTTTATTAATTGATTTTATATTTTAGATGCTTTTTTAATTAAAATATACAACTCATTTTACATTTGATTTTCAAATCCAGACAAATCTTGAAATCCCGCCCAAAAACTGAGATCTCTGCAACTTTTTGTCTTACTGCTATATTAGTGTATGATTTTAGGAAAGGGGAACCCTACCACTTAGGTTCCAGCTACCTCTTTTGTTAATTTACCCATTTGATGATACTTTCTGTAGTTTGCAGACTGGCAGCATAGCATAACAGCGTTTAGGAACAAAGGATGTGCAGCAAAAGTGAGAAAAGGTATGGTGTTGATCACGTGATAATGAATATGTGTTCTTCCGCTTTAAAGTTTTGTAAATAAATAAGTATGGCGTTGAGCGTTTTTTTCAAATTTTGTAAATACAAACTAAAATAAAAATTGCCTTGTTGGGTGTTTCGGTTTCTACATGATCTGTATTTTAATGTTGTTTTTGTCGAATATTACCTCTTCGTATGTTTTAAAAAAGTACTTTAAAAATCACCTCTTCAGAACATATTCAATCAAACACTAACTTTTGTATGTGAATATACCATGTATCCAAGTGCAGTTGTAAGTATGCAACCTATTTACATAAGGTTGTTTTTTGGGTTTGAAGAAACTTATTGGCTTGGTGAGTAAAATTTATTTATATTTTTCTCATCAACATGTGATATTTTTAAGATAAAGAATACATACTATTTTAGCTAAATTAAATTGTAGTATAATAATTTCAGAAGTAATTAGACATCTAATTAGACAGAAACTGACTCATTACTTATCTGCAAAAATAATAATATTAATAATAATAATAATAAATGAGTTAAATTATTGACTTTAGTGACTCATTACTTATATGCAAAAATAATAATAATATATTGACTTTAGTGAGTTAAATTACTCATTACTTTCAAAGTCAAAAATCACCACATTTTTTACCACAACTAATATAACCAGTTTTTTGGAAGTTTTTTACGGTCAATTAAATTGTAACTGAAAGTAGCTATTTTAGTAATGGATTTATAAATTTTTACTTTAATTTGACCTTCTTCTTAAAAAATTTCTGGATTCTTTCCCCTTAGTTTTTAGTTTGTGGAAAAATATACAAATATTTACCAATTAGAGCTAAGGTGCGTGATACGAACCCAATCAGACCCGAACCAGAAATATGGGGGATCCAACCCAATCCAATTTGAATTCCATTCCCATTTTGGATTCCCGCACAAACTGAAAGTGGTTCGTTAAAGTCGCATGACTCAATTAGGGGAAGTTAATTTGGTAACCGTTTAATTAGGATTAGTATTTATAGTAGGTTTGATGTTTTATTTAGAGTCGATGTTTATGTTTACAAAATTAGGGTTAAAAACCTTGTAATCGGAGATCTCCCATTCTCGAATTTGGGCTCTATCTTGTAATGTTTCAATTTCACGTTATTTCAATTTCAAAGTTCTATCGGTGCGCCAAGTAATAAATGTTCCGATTATCCACATTACAGATACTCCAATACATATCATGAGTTGTAGATGGTGCTCAACACAGGTTTTGAGGTGTTATCTCTGCTATGTAAACTGGTACCTATTTGTAGAAACGTCTGGTTGCGGTTACCGGAGTTGTTGGATTCGTCAGCTCTAGCGAGCCTTCGTTTGTTGCTTTGAGGGCAGACATGGATGCTCTTTTGTTGCAGGTTTAGTTTTTTTAATTGTTTTCAAGAGTTGGTTGCAGTTAATGAACTTTTGAGTGGTTTATTTCACTTATGTTGTTTGGATTATAAATTCTGAGTTTTAATTACAAATCATGTTGTTCGGAGTTTGATCAGTGATTTGTATATTTTAGTACAATTTGAAGAATATTCTTTGTTCCCTTCAAGTCTGGAAGCACACCATTAAAAGCTTGATGGGTTGCATTGAATCTTCATATATGTTTTAGTGTGACCTTTTTGTTTAGCTTTGAATTTGATTCAATAAATTATATAGAAACCTGATCCGTGCAGCAAACTTTTGTGGTTGAATAAAAGATATGGTTTTGAGGACATTTCTTGGCCATACTAAATGTATAAAAAGAAAAAAAAACCTATAAATGAGACAAAGAATGAAGAATTATAGCTTTATATACTATTGATCTCAATATCATCATTACTCTTTAATATAAATCTATCATTTATATACAGACTTATTTTTTATAAGTTGTTATGGACGAAACAAAAAAAAAGTTGAAAGTTTGACAGGGAATTGAGATGTGTAAGGCTGATGATTGATAGAGAATGATGGTTGGACATATATTAGAAATGTGGATTTTTAATTTGAGATTTTTACGTTTATGAGTATTTTTTTTCTTATTCGTGTATTTGGACTTTTTTTTAACATCATTGTTTTATGACTCTTATTTAATGATTCAAGTATTTGTAAATATTTAATATAGATTTTTGAAATTCATAGCATAGATAGACACACCAATGCTACGAAAAAAATAAGTAATCAGAGCACTATCTATATCATGAGAGGAATGACAAATTAACAATTGCTTGAAAGTACGACATTGTAAAAATTCGCCGCCGCCGCATCGCGCGGGTATCCAACTAGTATTTACAAAAGGTATATTTGTTTTTTCGTGTCTTGGTCGGTGTTAAAGAGGTGTATGCATGAAGTTATATATCATGTCAAGAAGTGAGAAGATGTAACATGATCCAATGTGTACATATATCAAGTACTACTTACTTCGCACTCATTCAGTACGTTGATCCAAAGACAAAGCGATACATGTTCATCAAGTATTGTGTACTTGATCCCTTGAGTAGAGATGCACAAAAAACCCGTACCCGGAACTGGACCAAGAGAATAAACCCGGAACGGGTTATTTTTGTACCCGGGTATTTTATGCTCGGAACCGAACCCTACGTGGTATGGACAAGGTATATATTTTAAATTCAATACTCGTAACTAGAACCGTACCCAATTTATACCCAAAAAACAGTTATTGTTTGTACCTGTACCCGGTTTATAATTGTACCCGAAAAATACCCAGCTTTTTAATGCATGTGCTCGATTTTATACCCGGTTTGTAAACATTTAACTAAAGATACGACATTAAGCCCACATTCATACTTGACACAAACGTTATGCTTTCAGCTCATGGTTTTTATATGTTGTTGGGACTTAGATGTAGTTATAGCCTCGTGTGGGAAGCAAAATTTCAAATTGTCAACTTCTTCATTACTTCGTA
>WOUH02026192.1:0-13845 GCA_009936405.2 Stevia rebaudiana
TAAATAAAATAAGTACATTGCAACAGTAAAGTCGAAAAATCAATAAAAAAAACTACGTCGTTGTAAAAGTAAGTATTAATCAAGAAAGCTTATTCAATAAAATTTAGATTGAACTTGCCCGGTTTTAAATTTTTTTTGAAAGGTATAGTTCAACGGCAATCTTGTCAATCCCTAAAGCTCTTGTAAACCGAGAGCCCTGAGTTCCAATCTCGCTGGCGCGCAATGCACTACCTCCCAGTCTGATCGAACTACGTTCCCGTGCAGGAAACCATAGTCCACAGCAACGACCTCGTAAACCGAGCATGCCCCGAGCGGGAATCGAACATGTGACCTCTGGAAAACCCTCACACCTCAGAACCAGCTCTGCCCGGTTTTAAATAAAATTGATAACTAAACTTAGAGAAAATGTCATAGAAAGAACTTTATATAGAAAATTGAACCCATAGAAAAGATTCACCTTGGAAAGTTGATAAAAATAAGCATGTTGCAACGACAAATTCAAAGTTTTATAAGATATTATATTTTACTAGTATTAATGGTAAAACCAAAAAAAAATGATAAAAAGCGAACATACGGTTTTTGTGATTTTGTGATTTGTACATTATTACGCAAACTTGGTTTTGAAAAACATAGATAAAGATACTCATCACAAAGATACATTCTAAATTTTATGGAATATCTGTTGGGCCGAATGGCTAATTCCCGACTCGAGCAAATGGGTCACGGACGAATAAGTGGTGGGCTCGAGCTAATGGGTTTATCAACAAGTCAACTTGGAGATTATATCAAAGGAGTTATCTTTGGTTTAAAAGTCTTAATTGGATAAATGATTAGTTGTTTTATTTATTTAATTAAGTTCTATGTTTATCTTCCAGATTGTAAACGTATATATGCAGAGATCGAGTTTATGATCAAAGCATAATGTGAGGTCTAGTTTTTTGAGCGATATTTTCTAGATCAATAAAATTGGAGAGCAAATTCCATACGTGTTCTTGTTTTTGTTATTCTTGTGATTAGATCAATTGGGACTTGAATTGGTATCAGAGCTTAGTTCAATTGTTGATCAAATCAATATTCTTTCACCAATCGAGAGCTATTCGCAGGTGAAGGAATAGTACCTGCATCCGACGGACTTGACCAGGGACAACAATCGGTAATCACTTACAGGCGTCGAAGGTCAACCATGGCAGACGGAGGTGGTCCAGCGGCTACGGTCGTGACTAAGGATCCGAATCTAACATCCCTACAATGCCCAATGTTAACAGCAACAAACTATAACATACGGGCAATCAGGATCAGGGCTGTCTATGCAAGCAATTGAACCCAGACTTCAACCGGTAGACGCGAAAAAGGATGATATGGCGGTGGCTTTATTGCTCCAGGCAATCCCAGAAGAACTCGTTTTTCAAGTAGCCCAGTTCGAACACGCAAAGGAAATCTGGGACGCGTTGAGAACGCGGTATGTTGGTGTTGAACGTGTTCGGGAAGCAAAAATTGAACAACTGGAGGCAGAGTTTGAAACCCTAAGAATAAAGGAATCTGATTCGATTGACACGTTTGCTGGAAAAATCAGTCAGCTAGTCACGAAGGCTGCAAGCCTTGGAATTACCTATGAAGACAAAAGGATGATAAGAAAGTTGTTGGGATCAGCTCCGGCAAGATTCATTCCAATAGTGGCTTCGATAGAACAATTCGCTGACTTAAAAACCATGACTTTTCAGGAAGCAATTGGGAGATTGAAAACCTTTGAGGATAGGATAAAAGGGGTGGACTCCTCCACTGAAAATCAAAGTAAGTTAATGTTCTCACAGTCCGAGTCATCATCGGGTGACAAACCATCTTCTAACCAAGGGGGGCGTGGACGAGGTGGCTACCGGGGCCGGGGTCGTGGGAGAGGTTCAAGTCAGGGACGAGACCCACATCAGAACCAAGAACATGGGCAAGGAACCGGGGCGAAACAGGGTGGTCAGAAAAACACAAGCTTTCGTCATAATGGTAAAAAGGATAAGTCGGAGGTGCAATGTTTCAGATGTGACAAGCTTGGTCACTATGCCTCCACCTGTCCTGAACGAAAAAGAAGTCAAGAAGCAAACTTGACCGAGACGGAAGAGTTAGATCCATCTCTTTTCATGATTAAATGCACAGGGGAAACTGTATTTTTGAATGAAGATAAGGTGTTACCAAAACGATTTGAATCCGAGTCGGATGAGGAGAATGTATGGTATTTAGACAACGGAGCGTCTAATCACATGACAGGTAACCGACACTATTTTTCTGAACTAAATGCTCAAATAACGGGAACTGTGAAGTTTGTGGATAACTCACGAGTAAGTATAGAAGGCAAGGGTTCGGTAATGTTCACAAGTAAATCGGGTGAACATCGACTTATGACAGATGTGTATTATATACCAAGCCTAAAAAGCAACATAATCAGTCTTGGACAAGTGACTGAAACGGGGTGCAAAGTTGTGATGGAGGACAACTTCCTCATGGTATTCGACAAATCCAGAAGGTTAATGATGAGGGTTTTTCGAACTTGCAATCGGTTGTACAAGATCAAATTGACAATTGGGTCTCCCACGGTTTTGCTTGCAAATATTGATGATCCAGCTTGGTTATGGCATGCCCGGTTAGGGCACCTTAACTTCAAGTCAATGAAGAAATTAAGGAACAAAGAGATGGTACGTAATCTGCCCCATTTTAATTCACCATCTACTATTTGTGATTGTTGTTTAATAGGAAAGCAAACGGAAAAGCCATACCCCGAGCATGGGAGTTTTAGAGCAGCACGCCCACTTGAATTATTGCATGGAGACTTGTGTGGTCCAATAACGCCATGCACACCAAGTGGAAGCCGATATATGTTTTTTATCGTGGACGATTACACACGATACATGTGGTGCTACTTACTGAAAACCAAGGATCAGGCACTCGAAATCTTTAAAAAATTTAAAGGGCTGGTAGAAAATGAAACGGGTCATAAGGTTGGAACGTTTAGAACGGATCGTGGCGGAGAATTTACTTCAAACGAGTTTAATGATTGGTGTGAAAAAAAAGCAGTTAAAAGACAACTTACAACTCCCTACTCTCCACAACAGAACGGGGTCGTTGAAAGACGAAACCGAACTGTAATTGGGACGGTAAGGTGTATGCTAAAATCCATGAAGGTTCCACAAGAGTTTTGGGGTGAAGCTGCGAGGCATGCAGTATATATTCTCAACCGAGTTCCAACTAAAGTTGTCACTGAAAAGACTCCCTATGAAGCGTTACATGGTCGGAAACCTAATGTGGAACACTTACGAGTATTTGGCTGTGTTGGATTTGCAACCGAACCAAAGGTCGGACAGCTGAAACTTGATGACCGGAGCTGTCCGATGGTGTACTTTGGTACTGAACCAGGCTCAAAGGGTTACCAAATGTATGACCCGTTAGAAAAAAAGATCAAAGTACGAAGAACAGTGAAGTGCAATGAAAAACAAGGCTGGGATTGGAATCAAAAGGAATCTGAAACTGATTCATGGTCTTCGTTTTTTCGATTGGAAACTGGTCCAAGCTCCGATACAATATCTCCGACCCTTGAGGCTGAAACTAATGAGACACAGCCAGAAAATGAATCCGTATCAGCTACAGCAACGACTGAATCATCAGCAACAACAGAAGAAAAAGTGCCCGAAATACCCCTGCGTAGATCCACGAGATCAAGAACTATGCCAACACGGTTAAATGATTTTGTTATAGGTGATAATGTGAACCATACATCATTAAATCATTTACTGCTTGTGACTGATGACTAGCCCACATGTTACTCACAAGCAAAATATAATAAGTTTTGGGTAAAAGCAATGCATATCGAGTTGGATTGCATTGAGAAAAATAAGACATGGTTGTTGACTGATTTGCCAAGAAATCATAAACCCATTGGCCTTAAATGGGTGTATAAATTAAAACGAGATGCTGCTGGGAAAGTAGTAAAGTATAAAGCGAGACTCGTCGCGAAAGGGTATGTCCAGCAACACGGAATTGATTTTGAAGAGGTGTTCGCTCCAGTAGCTCGTATGGAGACGGTTCGTTTGTTACTTGCAATTGCAGCCCGGGAGGGGTGGCAAGTTCATCATTTGGATGTAAAATCGGCTTTTTTACATGGCGATCTGAAGGAAGAGGTCTATGTAAGTCAACCAGAAGGTTTCGTGAAAAAGGGGCATTAGGGAAAAGTATACCAGTTGGTTAAAAGATTGTATGGCTTGCGTCAAGCGCCTCGAGCTTGGAATCTCAAGCTCGATGGTACATTGAAATCTCTAGGCTTTTCACGGTGTCTTCAAGAGCAAGCAATTTATGTGAAGAACGTGGAAGGTGGCTTGTTAATCACAGGTGTATATGTTGATGATTTGATTGTCACAAGTTCTAATGAAAAGAAAATTGAAGAATTCAAAAGACAAATGGAACAACAATTTGAGATGAGCGATTTAGGATTGTTGTCCTATTATCTTGGTATTGAGATCACACAAGCAGACAGCGGAATCTCGATTAAACAAGAGAGCTATGCTAGAAAGATTCCGACCGAAGCAGGGATGTTACAATGTAATCCCACTAAGTGTCCTATGGAACCGGGTGTAAAGTTATCTAAAGATATGGATGGTGAACTGGTTGATGAAACAGAGTATAGAAGACGAATTGGTTGTCTAAGATACTTGCTGCACACTAGACCTGATTTGGCTTACTCAGTTGGAATTGCAAGTCGTTATATGCAATCTCCAAAGGCGTCACATATGGCTGTTATAAAACAGATTTTAAGGTATATTGTTGGTACAGTTGGTTACGGTTTAATATACAAGCGAAAAGGTAGTCAAGAGCTAGTTGGCTATAGTGATAGCAGTCACAATACGGATAGAGATGACGGGCGTAGCACAACAGGTCATGTATTTTATTTTGGGAACTCACTAATTACTTGGTGCTCTCAAAAACAAAATACAGTTGCGTTATCCTCTTGTGAAGCAGAGTTTATGGCAGCAACTGCAGCAGCCTGTCAAGCAGTACGGCTCAGAGGTCTCTGTAGTGAAATAACTGGTAAGGTAATGCAACCGGTGGTGATTAAGGTTGATAACAAGTCTGCGATAGCCTTGATGAAAAATCCGGTATTCCATGGTCGAAGCAAGCATATCGATACACGATATCATTATATTCGGGAGTGTGTCGAGAAGGGGCAAGTTTTGATCGAGTATGTGTGCAGTGATGAACAGCGGGCAGACACTTTGAGAAAGCCACTCGAGAGAATCAAGTTTGGTGAAATGCGGGAGCTACTTGGTGTTAAAGACCTCCTTATTCCAAGTCGGGAATTAGGGGGGTGATTGTTGGGCCGAATGGCTAATTCCCGACTTGAGCAAATGGGTCAGGGACGAATAAGTGGTGGGCTCCAGCTAATGGGTTTATCAACAAGTCAATTTGGAGATTATATCAAAGGAGTTATCTTTGGTTTAAAAGTCTTAATTGGATAAATGATTAGTTGTTTTATTTATTTAATTAAGTTCTATGTTTATCTTCCAGATTGTAAACGTATATATGCAGAGATCGAGTTTATGATCAAAGCATAATGTGAGGTCTAGTTTTTTGAGCGATATTTTCTAGATCAATAAAATTGGAGAGCAAATTCCATATGTGTTCTTGTTTTTGTTATTCTTGTGATTAGATCAATTGGGACTTGAATATCATGCTATAAAAAGTAGAGAAAAAACAATAATTGTGATTGAGTCATGTGTCATAACTTTAGTATAAAAACATTAAAGAAAAAAATATAAGGTGCTAATAATAACTTTAAATATAATTCAGAGACACTGTTATAAACTGGTTGTTATATATATGATTTATACAAAGTGTTTAAATTAATAAATGTATATTTTATGAACAGGAACTTATAAAAAGAGTTTCAGATAGCTTTTTGTATGTATAATAATCAGAAGTATGTGATTTGGTTCTTATCTCGTTTATACACATGGTATGGGTGCCCACCTTGAAGAACTTTGAAAAGATATGTATGTCCTTTGAGGTTATGTGTACGTATTAGACCAATGTAGAAGCTAATGTTAAAATATAGCTCTGATTGGCTACTGCATTAACGAACTGACATTTGGAATTTTTAGCTGTACACTTATTATATTATTTGTTTATCGAATAATATATAATGATAATGAACTCAACACTTTTTATGATGGTTGGTATATGGTAAATATTCATTTAGTAGTCCAAGGCATGAAATTTTCTCTTCGTGATTGGACAAGCAACAATATGATATATACTTACTAGAGAAAAAAAAAGGATGAAGAAGAATAGTAAAATGAAAATACATAATTTATTAAAAATAACAGTATGCTAACTAGAAATATAGTTGCATACGATGTGGGTTAGTGACATGAGGAATATAAGCTTGCTTCATCGAGTGACAACGTGAATGACAATGCGATCTCAGAGTATGAGATAAATTATCAATAAAGTGGTTTGAAGTCCGATGGTAAGAACAACAAATTGATGACATATTGAAACATTGGGAACAAATAGTTTCACACATGTAGAATATAAGTCAATTTAATACACTTTACCTAGTGAAACACAAATCATGAAAGGTATCCTTTTTATTATCAAATCACAAAGTGGGTGAACGCTCAAAAACTAAATGAAGTTCACATCATAAAGTGGGTGAACTATGAACATTCATAAAGTGTGTGAGTGCACATGCATACTTGTATGTGCTATGACACTATATATCTATGTGTGCTATGACAAGCAACAATTTAATTGAAATCTCCTAGAACCCAAGCTAAGAAATTACCATTAAAATTAATTCAGGATCCCGTAGTTAATCTTCTACTTTACAAGTACATAGAAAGAAAAGCCAAAAATGAAAAATGTGTCAAATCATTATAGCATGAGTAGAGGTGCAATGTAAACAATATCAAACATGTTTAAAAAAACGTGATCATTGACGATCATAGTTTTTTTTTATATACTTGGACCCTTTACTTTTAAAAAAGTTGTTACTTTTGTAGTAGTTATATAGAATATATAAGAAACTATACAGTGCGACAATCATAGAATATATAGGAAATTTTACCGTGATATATGAATGATTAATGTTTTCAATAGATGTAAGTAATGTTTAAAACCTAATATAATTTTATTTTTCAAATCATTGAGCATTTAAGTACATAATAAAAACTATAAAAAAATAGATGAATTGGATTGACGAAGACCTTTTCCTTTGTTTTATGTTACGTGTCGTGTCAATAGCTCACATCTTCCTAATTTAATAGTGTTATAATATAATTTATAACTTTAAGTAATCACATTTATACGGGTGGGAATCTATTTCTCTGCGATTTATAAGTTTATCTCCAATAATGAAATACTATTAATTTTATGATAGGTTACATAGATCTAGTTGTCTTTTTTAAGCATTAGTTACGATATATTGTATATACTTCTTTATCTTGATGAGGAAAACAATCAAATGCTACAGTAGCATGTCTTTCCGTTACTATCATGTTAGGTTTTGACGTTGATATATAACAAAAAGGATTAAATATTATGAAGTTTCATGTATGAAATTAATATAATATGTAGACAATTATTCATTTGATAATTAATTCTTCATTATTAATTTTAAGATGTATATATTCAGAACAAAAAAAATCAAGAATCTTTTTATAATATAATATACTCCTATACAAATGTCAAAATGAAAGCACAATTATAGTCAAGATTTAGCAACACATGTTGAATATGTGTTTTCTTCTTTTATTACTTGTACTTGATTACACAAGATTAGGGTGGCGTGGTTGTCCATGGGTAACGGGTGCGGGTATCGTGACTAC
The DNA here is from genome assembly GCA_009936405.2 of Stevia rebaudiana. Classification (NCBI taxonomy): domain Eukaryota; kingdom Viridiplantae; phylum Streptophyta; class Magnoliopsida; order Asterales; family Asteraceae; genus Stevia; species Stevia rebaudiana. The sequence goes on from WOUH02026192.1 coordinate 7,863, forward strand.
ATCGGCATCGGTACATTGGGTTTGGAGTCGAGTTCAATTTATTGGTAATACTCCTTCACTCAAGCACAGTCCCTTAAAGTTTGATTGTTGCACACTAGTTACAAAAAATTAACCATATTAAACACACATTCGATCTTCATTTATTTTCTATGTTAAAATATTATGAGTTCTCTCCATTCTTATTTCTACGAAAAAATTCTCATTTATACTTTTACCAAAATATGCCTAAGTATATGCTTACAACAAGAATCACCGGAGAAATTGTTTTCGGACGATAGTGCCTTCAATTTGTCACGAATATTTTCTCCCAAGCGTAAATGTTGATGTGTCATTATCTAAAAAAGATATATGCATGTGGTGGAATTGTGCGAGAGGACATAATGCTAACTGAAGATTATTTCGCCACTTCAACAAGATTTGATGAAGAGAACTTTAGACAAAGGTAGCATATGTCAAAGACTTGTTTTTAAAAGTTATTAGAGATGTAGAAGATACTTTTTGAATGGTTCCAAGATAGTTATCACGGAAGGGTGAAAAAGAGTTCCACCGCATTACAAAAAAAACATATCGCCCGCAAAACAACTCGCAACTGGCAATCTCTCTGACGAATATGATGAGTAGTGGAAGATTTCTAATTTTTGTTTAATTATATAACGTTTTATGTTTTATCATATTTATTGTTTTTATACATGTCTGTCAAATTTATAATATGTTTTTAATTAAAAAAGAAAAATGATTATGGAATTTGAAAAAAATTGACATCTACTTAAAGTATTTGAGGGTGTTTACGTGACTAAATCTGATTGGCTAAGTGTAAGACACTTAAACGAGCTCATAGAACCAGCCACCACCCTTAATGCATAGGATGAGAGTTACAAATCTACAATAGGGGAATAAAACAAGTTATAACTTATATGCGAGGAAAAGTACTTAAAGAAAGCATGTACCTATTTAGTATTACTCATGACTAACGATAATTTCTTTTTGATAAATATATGGGTATGATTCTCTTGTAAAAAGAAGGCAATCATGATAGAAACCAGTTAGAAAATTACAAAAACAGTTTTTACTTTATACTTCTATTGTACTACTATACCTTCTCTTAAGGGTGATTGTGATCGAAGCACTAATAACTAGATAATTCCAAACGACTTCCTAAGATTCGTTGCCATATCATCAACCATCGATGAGCACATCCATCAAGTATGACCCCACAAACCATCACCTGTGAATTATTATTTCATTAAAAATATGATTTTTATAATTATATCGAATGTCAAAGAATAGGTATTGATGGTCGATTGTTTAACTTTATCTCCACGAACATTTGAAAGTACAAAGAAACCACTTGGATGAGATCGAACGGCGGAGAATCAACATAATAATTCGATGAATCACCATTGTTGCTGATTCCATCAAACAAACAAAGACATCTTACTTTCTCTCAACCAATCAAAATTCGACACACCTCCCCCAATTGATACCTCCACCATTCTTAACCTTTTTTCTTCCCGCCATTCCTATCATGTGGGCCCACCATCTATAACTTTCTTTTTGTACACTTGTACCTTATGCATCACCACGAGTACATTCACTTGGTTTTTTCTAGTCTAGTAATATAATAATACAAACGTTTATATTTATACACTTATACGTTCGTATTATGAGGAGTGAATTAACCGATTCAATTGATGTGACAGCCACACGTGTCATATAACATAACCGACTTTTCCTTTTTTAGCCCCTGTAACTTTTAACAACAAACAAAGGTAGCTAAAAAGGTCCGAACTACAAATGCATAAAAAATGTACATTTTGAAAGATAGAAACTTTACATACAATGTGTTATAAACAGTTAAACACAACTATAATTGTATTGTCAAACGAATACATAATTACAGTCTCGACAAATATAACCAAACTAGTATTCAACATTTTTAGACGATTTATTTCTTTATTTACTCGCAAGCAAAAGTGCAAAACAATATTAACTAACTTACCTTCTAGACATTTAATTCCACAATGTCTTACTTTTTATACCTTTTTTTTACCATTTTGGCACTTCCATTTCAAGACTATTACCATTAAGTATAAACTATAGGGTGCTTTTTTCTCCAAAACGCAAATTCCCACACAGGCCTTTGAAAAAAGCACTGCTGCAAGAACACTAGGGACCTTTGGGTACTTAGTTGAAAGTAAAGGGGGGTTGAATGACTTTTTAATATTCTATAATGAGTCCACCCAATGGGGCTCTATGAGGTATGCCCTTTCTCCTTTTCGCCGTCCTGAAACTGCCGGCGGTCGGCGGTGGCGTTGACGGAGTGAAGCTATTGACTCCGCCGTTACGGTTACGGTGGCGGCTTCCGTTGTAAGAATCGTCTGAATCAGACACCGCCATTGTTACATACTTCTTCTCCGGTGAAATCGTCTTCCCGTCGAAATTTTTTGACGTCCCAACGATCTGCATTGATCACAATAAGATTCAACGATCAGTATACAGAAATCATCATGAATTTTTCTTTTTATTAATCAATAATAATTCAATTTCAGGTTTTATTAATGAATTCATTAATCCATTATTGACGAAATTGCACGCATCAATTTGAAGTCAACTACGGAATCGATTGAGTATCAATTTTCTTTTTTTTTATTAAATTAGATGACGTGATGAACTGATTGAATTTACCTGACATCCAAGTGAGCAGAATCGGAAGGAATCAAGAAGACTTCGATCACAGACTTCACAGTTGCTAGTAACACCTTTGCCAGGTTTGGGTTGTGGGCGTTCGTTCAAGAACACAACTTTTGCGCTGTTGATAACGTAAGTCTGAACTGAACTAATATCCAGATACTTTTGAATTTCGGATACTCTAATCACATCGTGATATGATGATCTCCGTATCTGCAAATTCAATGCAATAAAATCCCCAATCAATTAAGAATAAAAAAAGTTAAAACTTTCAATTTGGAATGTGATTTAATACGAATTTAAATTGGCAGAAGCTGAAATTGATGAAGAATGAGATGTAAAAAACGAAAATTTGTCAAAGCTCAGATGATTACTAAGTCAAAAACTCAAAATTGATGTAATACAGACCTGGATAGCGCGATGATCATGGTGGTGATTGAGACAGAGTGAACAAAGAGGTCCATTCATGCAATCCAAGCAATACATATTGCATTCCGACTTGTGTGAATCCGCGTGTGTTTTACATTGAACAAAGAAGCTTTCTTGGAGCATTGGTTTCAACCATGGCGGCCAGTTTTGATCTTCTTCATCGGGTCCTCCTGCACCCTGCATTATAGAAATTACACATTAACCTTCTTTACATTGATTCAAAAATAAAGATTGGTGAATCAGGTCGTGATACCTACCATAATTCGGCGGTTTTTGGGTTTGATTTCACGGACAACGGTGGTATCTTGATGATCAATCGCCAGTTTGATGAATTGAGAAGAATTGCAGAGATCCGGTGGAGATGGTGATGAGTGAGAGTAGATTGTAGAGAGAGAGAGGGGAAAACTGTGGAGGCGGCGAAGAAATAGAGAAAAAAGGGGTACTTGTAGGAAAAATTGAAATTGTGTGCCGAAATTGTGAAAGTGGGTGGGTGGGTGGTCGTTCTTATCTCCTCGAACAATTAATGTAAATGAACTAATTACGAGGCTGGCTCCGAACCCGAACCTGATTAAACCCCGGGTGCAAGGAACCCGACCTCCTTTTCTTGTTTTTCTGAAAAAAACATGAATAATTATTGGTTTTGGTTTATTTCGTTTCTATATCGGAAAAGATTTTCGAATGTATTAATATAAGATATTTTTTACATTATATAAGGACACTATTTAATTTTATCTATTAGAATTATAACGTATTTTGATTTATGTGTATGGGTGGCGAGATGTCGCCGAATAACTCTATCTCACATATGTGGTTTCATTCTCCCATTCTCAACACACAAACTCTTGCAAGGTTAGCGTGGTGCGTTTGTGAGCATGGGGCCACGTGCTCGTAACACATGCGTAATTTATACCTATTAGCTGGCTATGTTAATTGATGGGTGAGGGCAAGTGTAGTGATTATTAGTATATGGTGTTGTACTTGATTTAGTTATTATTTTTTATGTTTGAAGTTTAATATATAATATAACATAATAGAATATTTAACAAATTATAGTCGGTTATCGTTATTTAGTCATCAAATGATTAAACTAGAATCATTAAATAAAATATAAGTTAGATACAATGATTGCATTTGAATTTCGATAATGGAAAAATAACCTGTGATACATATTTTAATGGTCTAATAACTATGCAAAATTTAGTAATTATTATACTAATTACACAAAAGATATGTGTGTTAGTTTTTATCAAACAATAGTATGGTATGGTGAGTTGGATCATTCTAAGAATGAGTTGTTAGTTACAAAGGGTGAGGTGGCCAGGGATTCCCTTCAAAAAGCCTTGTTGCCACATTGGTGTTTACGGAATTTCATCGTAAGCTAATAAAAATAAATCATAATTAAAAGGTCTCTTGTATCTATAGATAGAATTAAGTAACTTTATTAAATTTGTTAGGCTTTATTATTTGAATAACAAAACTTATTAGATGTCCAATGATAGGTTCATGAATCTGATATGAGTAGATACTTATTTGTGTAAAAGATATTACTTTTAACATTGACACATCTAAGGCACATTAGATAAACATGGCCTGTGTAAATAGGAAAGGTTATCAGGTTGTAAATGAATTGTATGCAAATCCTAAACAAATAAAAATTAATGTATAAAACGGTTGCAACAGAGTCATAAACGGTTGGCAATAGAGTTGACTTGTTAAACTTTTCAATTAGTATGGTTTAATTCGAATAGGCCGAACCAACCTAAAACACATGTTAAGTTCATTGTATTTCAAATCACGTTAGAATTAATTATATAAGTGAATAACAACCCAAAATGACCCGGATATAATTAGAACATGGTAGACAAACCAACTCGACGATATTTATTAAATCGAATAGGCCGAACCAACCTAAAACATATGTTGAGTTCATTGTATTTCAAATCACGTTAGAAATCATCAATCTTATAAAATATTTAAAATAAAATTAAACCATTAAAAAATCAACTCGTGAAGTTCGTAGCTAACAAAAATTCTTCATAAGAAAAATGTTGTAGTTTAATAATATAGAAAAACATCTTAATATGGTTTTGTGGTTGAAAGGCTCCCCAAATTAGATAGTTTTTTAGGTAGCATGCTTTATTTGATCAAACATCACCAAAGTTAGGGGTATCTAAATGTTTTGGTTGAAACAATAAAGCCATGCTAGTCTTAACTACAATAACTAATTTTCTCATTATGTAAGTTACCATTATGTCCTTCAGAAATCCCTTAGAACCATCCACAAGTTTACCTCAGTCAACTAATATATGTTAACCAAAAGTCAATTACGGAGACCCGGTAACTTGACCACATGTGGACATCCAACCGGTGGATTCTTGTCTTTGGAGATGATTCTGAAGATATTATTGGAACCAAATAGCATCAACTTGGAAATTGAATGAGCACCCCCAATTGGACGTTAGCTTCTTTTAAAGTCAACTCATACTTTACGTTCAAATATTAATGTGCATATTGATTAGGAAAAATATTATTTGACGCTAATATAATAAAGGGGTGTTTGGGATTGCTTATTTATTTCAAAAGTTTTTTTTGTCAAAAGTGCTTGGTGTTTGGGATTGTGCTTCAAAATGACTTATTAACTTATTGGCTTTTTAAAAAACCAATAAGTTAAAAAAAGTGTTTGGGAAACCAATAAGCACTTTTGAAAATGACTTTTTCTAAAGAGTAAATAAGTTGTTCTTCAAAAGTCACAAATCCTAGCTTTTTAAAATGACTTATGACTTATTGTTATCAAATTACCAGTCTACCTCACTCTTTACCCGATCTACCACCCAATATCACTCACCCACCGCCACCACCCGCCACC
>WOUH02026235.1:0-13836 GCA_009936405.2 Stevia rebaudiana
TAGCTTGTTATTGGGTATGACCCGACTTGGATCATAACATACTAGCCACATCAATTTATTATGTTTCTTGGGCAGACGGAACCAACAGAAAAACCCATAAATCATTAAATTGCAATCATAAGAAAAATAATAAAGAATGACTTGAAAATGACAGATTTCGATCCATAAAGCAACTCAAAAAGTGAAAGTTCCTTGTTTGTCAAGTTGAACCCCTTGGAGAGCAAGTTTAGTGGTATTTGAACCTTTATGTGATTTTGAACCGTTTAAAAGCTTTGAACTCTAAGAATTGGCTGATACGAATCAGACCACCTCTCAAACCTCTGAAACCGGTTCAGGGATGAAGCCGTCGGTCCTTAAAAATGCTGCGGATTTTCAGCAATGGAAAATTAGATTTGAAAACTTTATAACCTACACTGAACCAGAATTGTGGTACTCTATTACTGAGGGTCCACATATGACTTCAAGTTTTCAACCGAATCAAATAATCGAGTATGAAAACAAGCCAATCCCACTAAGAGGAATTGAATTAACTTCAGAAGATCGAAGGCTTGTTAAACTTGATCTCAAAGCTTACTCTTCACTCACACTTGGACTTCGAATGGAAATACTCATGTGTGTTAAATCATTCAAAACTGCCAAAAAGCTATGGGATCAACTTGAAGTCATGTTCGTAGGAAATAACAAAATAAAGAAAATGAAAAAGGGTGCTTTGAAATCTCAATTTGACAACTTCAATCACATTCAAGGAGAAACCATCACTCAACAAATTCAAATATTTGTACTGTTGGTGAATGAATTGAAGACATTTGAAGTTAAATTTGACAGCTATGATCTCAATGTGAAATTGCTCCACACTTTGCCTGAAAGGTGGAGAAGCAATGTTAGTCTTATCAAGCAAACATGTTAGGTTTCCTCTATGAGATGGTGACTTGCCCACAATCAACAGACTCTACTGCAATCTTCATATGTGTTAAGTCTATTTAATGATGGTAAAGTTCTAACCTTCTCTTTTATCTTTGTTATTTACTTCATACAGATTAATGATTGCTGATATTTTGATAAAAGATCAAATCCATAATATATGTGGATGTTACCTTAATCAGTTTAATTATAAGACAGTAAAATTAATATATACATGTGTCTTATGTTTAAGTGTTTAGTTATGCAGGATTTGCTAAGTATATGACACTACTGATGACCAAATTGGTACTGCTGACATTACAAGTGCTGTCTGCTGATATACAATGGTGCTGCTGATGAGGAAGCATGGATTCTCAAATAACAAAGTATACTTGGATGCTGACAAGTATAACTTTCCAATGCTGATGTTGATATGGTGACTGCTGACGCCCAAAACTCACCTGAATATATCCTAAGTGTCACAATGCAGTCTGTGCAGCTGATGACTAAATCCTTATAAGTGACAGAAATGCAGTTGGTACTGCTGACAGCCATTTTGGTGACTGCTGACGACCAAATTGTTGCTGCTTATGAAGATTCAAGACTTAGATAGATTTCCTTTTGTTTTTTTACTTGTAATAACATCAGTTATGACGTGTATAACTGATGTAACGTTTGTATTGTTATTTAGGTTAGTGCTAAACCGTTAGGGCAGTTAGTTAGATCTGATAATTGTCTATAAATAGACATGTGATAGAATGTGTCTGTACGCCTCTACGTCTCTGATACGCTTTTACACAATTTCACGCACTTTCACACAGTACTGTAATTTCAGATCTGACAATTAATATAACTGTCTTTATTATTCAAATCACCTGTTCTTCATTGCGTTCTTATTAATTATGACTTGAATATTGAATCTGTTGGTTTTAGTTATTTAGATTCTATCCAAAACTTGAATTGATTACTTGTTTCCGCCTTGTAATCAATTAAAATCATAACTTATTGTTGAATAGATCAGATCCAGATCTCGATCCTGACAATGTTCATATAAAATATAAATTTTCAAGTATTTTATTAATAGTTTTAATTAAAACATAAAATTTTCAGAGTTTTCAAAGGATAGTTTGTAAACCTGTTATTGACGGATTCCTATTTAATACTTTAGGATTGTATAGTTTATAAGTGAAGATTTGTAAAATCAATAGGGTTAGATTTTTTTTACTATTCGAAATCTGGTAAAGTTTAACCCTAAAAGTTTTTTCGAATTCAAGAAAGAAAATAACCCTAATAAATCTTAGAAACCCTAATGGGCCTAATCACTAAAAACCCACTTCTTAGAAGGTCATGAAAACAAAATGGCCCAAAACTCGTAAGATGTTAGAGAAGGGAGAATATGTCTGTTAACCTGTTGTAGAGTTCTCTATTTATAACCCATTGAAGACTTAGCTCCATAAGCTTTGCTTGACCTATGTCTTCAATCTTAGGTGTCATATCTACCTAAGTTCATTCCTTATCTTCTTGGAATCACTGGACTTACCTTTTTCGTATAAGGAGTTGAATACTGTTTATCCTTGCTTTATCAGATCGTGCCTTTTGCTTTTGGCCACATTAGGTCTTCCTCATTTTCTATGTTGCTATTCATAAGAATGGGATAATAATGTCTCCTTTGGTCGTGTGAGCTTGTCTTTCTTTCCCTTATATCTTCTTCGGAGTTGTGAGAATATTTTCCAGATTCACCTTTACCTGAAGGTAAGATTTTGGCTTGTCATGACGGGCCATATTCGTGGCAATATACATCCTACGTCATCACTAGGAGTATTTTTTTTCTAGAAAATGAAGGCGAGCAGAATGAATTTAAAGATATGTAAGAGCAAATAAGGTACAAAAATTGAAAATACCTTTATATAATTAAATTCCATGCATTAAATAGATAATTATTTTGGGAAAATTGCAGGAATAGACATGTTAACCACTTTTATTACCAAAATATACATTGCTTTTTAGCCTACGGTTTAATAGTCAACACCAATCGGAAGCTGTCACGTACCCCATCTGTAGGTTTAGCCGATACTTCTTAGCCGACGGATTCTGTAGGCTGAAACCAAGTATGAATTTCCTGGTCCCACACTGGTCCCACATGATGACCAATAAGGAACTGACACATGTCTTGTTTCGTAGGCTAAATCACAAGAGGCGCCGACTTAGCCTACACTATTAAGCAGTCCACGCCTATTTGGCTCCGAGCCTAGCCATACGTTCGAGCCACCTATTTATCTGGCTAGCCGTAGGCTAATTGTAGGCTAAAGTTTGCCCAAATCGTCGGCTTAGCCTACGGTTTCTATTTTCAATCTACCCAAACTGTAGAAATAGAAACCGTAGGCTAAGCCGGCAATTTGGGTAAAATTTAACCTAAAATTAGCTCACGGCTAGCCGGAGAAATAGGTGGCTCGAACGTATGACTAGGCTCGGAGCCAAATAGACGTGGATGGCTTAATAGTGTAAGCCAACGTCTCTTGTGATTTGGCCTAAATTGCCTAAGAAACAGGACGCGTATCAGTTCCCTTTTGGTCATCATGTGGGGCCAGTGTGAGACCAGAAAAGTCAAACTTTGTTTCAGCCTACATAATCCGTTGGCTAAGAGGCGCCGCCTAAGCCTACGGATGGGGTACGTGGCAGCTTCTAATTGATGCTAACTAGAAAACCGTAGGCTAAAAAGCAATGTCTATTTTGGTAATAAATTTGGTCAAATTGTCTATTCCTGAAATTTTCCCAATTATTTTTCTGCTGATTAGAAAGCAGATATTAATCACTGGTTTTGTAGCCTATTTAGGTGAGTTGCATGCATAAACCGAAATTTTTTTTTATTATGGTGACTTGATTTTGCTTCATATATCCTCAAATTGTGATATAGATGCTTATATTCAATTTTCATACTAAGTTAAGTGTTTACGAAATTGAGAATTCTTGGTTGGGACCGATTAATTTGACTTTAGTTTCATGAAAATTGTTCAAAATTCACGAAGAAAGTATTTGGTTTGTGGGGAATCAGGTTTTTGGGTGCAAGATGTATGTGCCTAAACAAGATGTCATATATGTTTGCATGAATATTGTGTATGTTGATCCAGGTTACAAGATGTCATAGGGTTGACCCTAATATTCTTTAGTTTTGTTCTCTGAATGTATATTGAGTTGATCATTAAGTTTAATGAATTCAAATAGGTTTATATAATTGATGATCAAGGAAGGGATTCAAATCCCTAGGTTTGTCATTAAATTTTTATGGTTCCAAAAAGAAGTTAAGTTGCGAGTTAATCTTCTTTGCCAATTCACAATGCTTGAGAGCTATGAAAATTATGTTTATACCCATTATATGATTCTTTGGTATTTTTGCATTGTAGGGTTTTAATCTATATATTCGAATACCATTCTAATATGTGCTCTTATTCTTCAAATTCACGTATCTGAACCCAAGATTAGCTCACATTTGATGGATGTCTAATCCTACAGTTGTCGGGGCGCATGCATATATTGAACCTTTCGTTTCGTTTGTTTTTTGCTCATGGTTGTTTGGCGTAGATATGTCTGATTGAGGCGATGATGACAATTGAGACGGATACTAAGTAGTAACGAGTGATTTGAGACATAATCAGATGACAGTTGAGACAGATACTAAGTAGTAACCAGTGATCTGAGACATAATCAATTGAACAGATCCGTCACAACTCACAGGTCATTGGTTCTAGTTGCAAATTAATTAACTGTACTTATTTGATTCCACTATGTCAAATCAATTCTCGTTTACTTGAGTTTAAGGGTTGTTAAACTAAGGGTAACTTTAGTTTACTAAATTTAATTGGAATGGATTTCACAATTTGTGAATAATTTATACCTTAAAGAAATTAAAATCATTAAGTGGTGTAATTAATATAACTTTATCTACGTGATTAGTTTATCCAACATGCCATAATCTTCAATTTACATACAAAAATTAAAAAGAAGAAAGAACAAGAGACGTTACAAAAAGTGGCATCAAATTACAGGATCCACAAAATCTAAAGACTGCAAGAAGCATGACAGAATAAATATATGAAATAAATACATCATTATATGCATGCAGTAAAGATCAAAGAAACGATTGTTCCATTTCTATATTCTTATTTTTCATCATGAGCAGACAAGAAAAATGCATCAAACAGAAAGCCTGATACTTTTTTAGAAATTTTTACCACTTTTTTACAATTTATGTTCTGATTGTAGAAACAGCAGGCGACGAAAACACATACATTGACAAAACGGAAAAATAGAGGTATACTACAAAGATTAACTAAAACCAATCCATGTGAAAATTGCAACAATCTTTGTGAATTGAAATCATTTCTTGAAATAGCTTGCTGAGTGTTGTTGATGTGCCAGATGACTCTGCACAAGTTCGGGTTCATACAATTCGTTGAAATTGGAATTAGAATTAGAAAATATATTTGTTAATGAAGTTGAAATAAAAAAAAAATTTCAATAGAAACAAAACTACCCCTTAACATGTTGAGGGATTATAAAATTCATCAAAGTAGGGACAGATTCTGAATTTCAATTGTATAAATTGAAGAATTTGATTCGAATTTATTTTTTTTTAACCAACCAAACATTTCATTTCAAGAACCAAACATTAAAATGAATGAAAACCAATGTTTGTACTATCTAAATGTGAACCTCGAATTAATATGAGAATAATTTAAGCCAATTGCATAATCAAAAGCGATGTTCTTCAACTTGACCTAAAATCTCAATTGCACAACAAACATCAAGCTTCCATCTTTAACTACCACTAGACCAAATTATTAACAAAAAGAAACTACCAAACCAGAGGTTAACTTCAATGATTAAATTGCAGCATTGTCATTCAACCTCTTGTTCATGATTCCGGTGTTAGCATTCTCTTCATCTTCTTGTTCTTCTTCTCCACAACCGTTTGCAGAAACGAATCCCACATCTTCTGTTGTGTTTCAAGAATCATTTCAGTTTGCTCGATCTCTGTTTTCATCCTCATTGTTTCAAGCTCTCTCGCCATATCCATCTTCATCTTCTCCATCTTCACAAACCCATCTCCCAATTTCTGTATTGCTGCAACCATTTCAACCAACACATTACCATCATCCTCCTTCCTCTTCATCCCTCCACTGAAAGCTTCCTTAGAATACCCGTTTCTCGAACCCTGACCCGACCCATATCGTGTGTTCAGAGGCGGAGGCAAGTCATCAATCGAACTGTTACTCAGATTCATCGGGATTTTAATCCGAACCCCTGTTTTATTTCTGTTTTCCGCACCAACACCATTAGAAATTGAACCTCGATACCGTCGATTAAGAGGGAAATCGTGTTGTTGTCTTAACATAAGATCGTCTTCGATCTCATCTGCTTCTTCGTCGTCTTGATTACTCTGATTCAGGAACGGATCGGAAGAAGAAGTCCCTAATTCCATCGAATCCATTAGCTTAAAGTGAACCCATGAAGACGGAACCTTATGTACCTTTTGGGTGTTTCCGATTCGTTGAATCTCCGCACGGTAACGTTTTCTGAGCTTCTCCATCTTGTGCCGGCACTGAATCGAGGTTTTCGGTGGGTTAGCTAACAAGCAACGGGCGGCAACGGCGTCAGCGACATCTTGCCAGTCTGGGGCGCGTAGGTTTCCTCGCCGGAGAGAGTACCATTTATCACGATAAACGTGGATCAGCGCCACCGTCTCTTCGTCGGACCAGCACGGAGGAGGTATCCGGCGAGATACGGCTTTAGGAACGGCGTCCATGTCGCCGGCGGTGATGATGAATTAATCGATCTAACCGGCGGAGAAGGAAGAATACGACGGAGGCGGTGGGTCCGATGGTGTGAGGAGGCATAATGAAACATTGGGGTTAGGTAGGAAGATGATAAAGGTTGGGTGGAGCATCCGGCTGACTTAGCGGTGAGGTGGTGGGGGAGGCTAACCTCTTGGGTGTAAATGAATCAACCTGTGTGGCATGTCTTCTTACTCTGAAATATGACTCGTTTACTTATTATTGATTTGAGCTCAAGTTTTAGATGCTGAGCTTGAGTTGACTCGGGAGCATAAACGGGCTTATTTTAACTCATTTTCATTTATATAAAAACTCATATTTATATAAAAGTAATTTGTATATATAATACTGACTTAAAACTCATGTATTAAACAGGTTACATAATTAAAATTGAAAATTTTATAATTGAATTATTACATATATATTTAGTTACTATGTTGTGAATACTTTAAAAAATAAATGTTTGACATATTTTTTATAATAAAATATGCTTTGAAATTTTATAACTATTAATTATAAATTTTTTATATATAAATTTCTTAAATTTAGTTGATAATTATACAAATAAAAAAAGTCAAAATAAAATTTAAGTAGAGTAAGAATAGTTTTCCACTCTGAGATTTTCAATACTTAAACAATTTTAGTCCAGCCTTAATAGTTTCGTTATTAACGTTTCAAGTCTTACAAATTTGGTCATAAAACCCTTAACATAAAACTGTTGAAAATTGAAACGTTAGGGACGAAACCTGTTAAAAAGCTGAAACGTTGGGGACAAAAATTGTTAAGACTTGAAACGTTATAAATAAAAAATTTTAAAACTTGAAATGTTAGAGAGAGTTTCTGTTAAGGTGAACTGAAACTGTTAAATATTGCAAACCTAATGTATAAAATGTGCAGTTTATTTTTTTAAATATTTAAGATAAATATTTAATTATATAATAAAAAATTTAAATATTTTTTATAATTTAAGATAATATAACAATATATAAAAGAATTCAAAATATTAAATTAATTAATTTAATCAATCAAAAAACTATAGAAAATTTGAGAAAGTGCCATTTTTTGAATGGTTTATTAAAGGTAGATTATAATAATAAACCTGTATCATATATATCATGTTAAATATAAAAGGTATACTTATAAAACTAAACAAAACTAATAACAAAACTATACAAATTTATTAATAAACGAGCCTTGGCGAGTCAAACTCGAATTGTAAATTTCTTTATGAGCCGAGCTCGAGCTTTTAAGCCAAGATTCTAAACGAGCCAAGTTCGAGCTCAAGCCCCCTTAAATTAAAACTAACTGAGCTCGAGCATTAGCAAGCTCGGGATCCACTCGTCTTGTTTACACACCTACTAACCTGCACAGTCCCTAAAGTACGCACATGAGGGTACAAACTAAACCTAAAGCTGAGGTGACATGACCAAAAGCACAACACGACAACTCACCTGTTGAGAGTTGGCTTTGAGGATGATTTATCATTTATTTATTAGAATACTTTTTAATAGCACCTAGAGAGTGCAAATGCGCGTGTTGCGGCATGGTTAACTCTAATAAGCCAATATTAGATATCACTTCTCGTCTGCTTAATTATATTGTACGAGTGTAAAAGGATCGTTTTGTCAATACGTTAGGTGTGGAAATGAGAAAGTTACATAACAATATTCGCTAGAAAAAAGCATCGTTAAATGTATGTTATAAATGCAAGTTAGATTGTACACTATTGTATTCGATATAAGATTCATCAGCAAACATCACGCATTCACAAACATTGGTCTTTGTCAATCTAAGAATCTGAAACTCTTTGCGAGAATGATACCGACAGTTGAGATATGAATTTGTATTGTAATTAGTGTTACATAGTTATAAATTAGGGTTCCTTCCTCGTGTGTCAGAGATATAAAGCGAGTGCACCAGAAAAGAATGGGAACTCGGTCGGTATAATGCTCCCTATTTTGCCTCGTAAGACCATATTCAAATTCAAAGCATTAATTATCATAATTAACTTTGGAATACAAGGTTAGTCATGAATTACGTTTATATCATTAATTATGAAACTCTTTGCATAATAGTCTTTTGGAATGACACAAATAAAGAAAACTGGTAAAATTTTAGAACAAACTGAGAAACACATACAGATGAAGACGATCCAAGGTGTATGATTTATGCATCTTTAGATTCACCATACGAAAAGCTGATATCACAAATCGATCGGCTCTCAGATCCGGTAAGTTTAGCCTCCTCATCCGCCTTATCTAACCAAAATTCAAACAGAAAGAAAGACTCATAGAAATCAATTGGTGGATTTGTGAATTCTCCAACAAAATTTAATATAAACTAATTATCAATTGATGATTAAGATAGAATTAAGATACTAATAAAACTGCTGGAAGCTGTTGAAATTTGGAAGAAGATGAAGAAAATTCGTAGCCCTAATTTTACTGTAAAAACACGATTGAAGCAATCAAACACCAGGAAACCCTTGAAATCGAGATACTCTTTCAGATTAAACCATTTGTGCACACTCAAACGATTCAATCGGATAAGATCAAGAGATTCAAGAACAGAGAAGTGAAAAATGGAGAAGTTTCTGTGCGTATGGTTTTTCTTCTGTGCGAAAAAGAGATAATAATTAATTCCTTCTAGGAAACCGTCGTTTTCTTTATCTCTTAAAAACCGCCGTACAAAAAGCTAAGTGGCTTTTTAATTTTGGCAGATACCTTTTGACCATGAACTATTAATTTTATTCATTTATTCAAAACCAATTTAGAAACAATATATTACGTATATATATTGAATAATACATAAAATTATTAATATAAAATAAATGAATAAATTAAAATTACTAAAATTCCAAATGAAATTATATGAATTCTCTGTATCGAAACACCCACAAACTTCAACCTTTTGGGCTTAATCCTAGGATAAAAAACAAAATTATAAACTTAAATAGGTAGCTATACATAGATGGTGTTGATTTTGACCAACCACCATCAATAAAGATGGCCACTTTTCACTCTATAAATTTCAAATATTACAAAAATTTAACAATCTCTTAGTTGATTGCAATCCTCTAAGGCCCTACCAAGTAAAGGAACACAACAAAAAATTCAGAGGAATGATTCCAAGCGTGAATCAAAGTTCACTGGTAATAAGGACTTAATGTCTCAAGCTTCAAAGAATTTAAATACTACAAAGAACGTATGATGATAGTATCATTTAAAGTCAACCACCACCAAAGAACGTATTACCTACTCAAATATTCAAGACGTACAGTATCATTTAAATCAAGTAAAACCGTGTTTCAATTATTTTGTTCAAGTATGATGATTGAAAGATTAAGAAAAAGTGGAAAACGTTACTTTGTTTGAGAACTAATCTGAGTATTATGTGGTGCCTCGATTCCCGGTCACTAGTACAAATATCCTTTTTAAGGCGGGTTTTTTTTTCTTTTTTGGGACGGTTATTTATAAAACCGCCTCATCAAATATTTTTTTTTTTAAGATAACCGTATTAAAAAATCATTTTTAAATACAATGGATTCTTGATTTTCTAGAAAAACCGCCTTAAAAAATAATTTTTGAATTCATCAATTCTGAAACATTAAGTTTGAGGCGGTTAATGTATAACCACCTCAAACTTTTATTTCATTCGGTCACTTTTGAGACGGGTCATCCGATCAAAAACAAAACCCCACTCACAGTCCAAAGAGCATCGAATTCCATCCCCACCGTATTAAACATGGGCCCACGTCACATTGGATTCCATCCCCACCGCCCAACTCTTTAAGTGGATTCTTAAGATTGACTTTAACATTGACTCTCTCCTTCAATTTATGGCTAATAATTCAACATAAAATCTAATTATTTCTATGACTTTACAGATGGGATTTGTTTTTACAAACACACCCTCACACATCAGATTATTCTATTCAAAATCCCCAAATTTAGCTACTAAAACCAGAGGTGAGGTGCGGTGATTCTGATACGAAAACACTTTCTCAAATTCGGTGGTTCGGGGCTACGGTGATTCGAGGCTACGGTGGTTCGATCTACGGTGGTTCGAGCTACGGTGGTACAGAGGTGAGGTGCGGTGGTGAAGAGGTGAGGTGCGGTGGTGCAGAGGTAAGGTGCGATGGTGCAGAGGTGAGGTGTTGTGGTGGTTCTAGATAATTTTCGTAACTCCTACTTCTTAGATTATTGTTGTACGTATGAAATTGATTTCAAATCTCTTCCTGAAATCATGCTCCTACTTCTTAGATTATTGTTATTGGATCATATTTTGTGGCGATTCAATTTTGAGTTCAGTACATGTAAGGTTTTTGTTCGATTCAATTTTGAGTTCAGTACATGTAGGTTTTTTGGTTTTATGAATTTGTATTGATTGCTTATGGATTTGTTAATTTTGAACATAATTTGTTGTTATTTAGTTGTAATACAGAAGGCTTGATTTCTGCATAAAATTGGATAATGTGTTGATTAAAATTGGATCATATTGGAGTAATAGATTTTTTAGAAATGTGCTTGATCTAATCATCTTCGATACTTCGTCTGGTCATTGCATTTTATTATTGAAAAATGTAATCATTTCGTGTCGTTTTAATAAACCATATTGCATTTTATTATTGAAAATTTTATCATTTCGTGTTTTTTTATAAAGAACCATAATGTTGTCAAACAAAATGAATGTAATACCTTCTTGTGCCCCTTTGATTGTGTTTGTGCCTTCAGGATATCAAGACTTTCATTGATAACTCTCCCTTGTATGTACGGTATTTTACAAGAGTTAATCTAATTTCAAATTTCTTTAAAAGTCCCAGTGTTTATAAAAAGGAGATGATTTGTTAACTTAACAATACATGTTTGTAGCGTTCATTTGTTAACCACGCCAAACCAATGACCAAGGTTAACAACATATATATATATATATATATATATAGAGGATGAGGATCAAATGAAAACCACTAAAAGTTGTAAAAACGAGAAAACTACTATCAACCGATATTTTTTTCAAATTTTTTTTTTCATGAATTTTAGTTATAAGGTTGAAAATGTAAAAAACAAAAAAAAAATCAAAAAATAAAATATGTAGATCGCATTTTACATATATGTAACTTGTATATTACATGTACGTATATAGTATGATTTACATATGTGTACATACATATTTGTTTTTTAATTTTTTTTTTGTTTTCTATCTTTTTAACCTTATAAATAAAAATTTTGAAAAAAAAAATAATCAAAATGCTTTGGTTTGTAGTAGTTTTTTCGGTTTTCTTAACTTTTAGTGGTTTTCATTTGAACCCTCCCATATATATATATATAATATATTTTAATTGTGTTTTAATTATTCTTTGAGACATCTGTAAACTATCATTAATAAATCAGATGTGTTTATGGGAAATTAGATGTTGAACGAAACTTTAAACATGTAAAAAAACTAATAACTTGTTTAAAACTTGAAATTTGGTGATAATAGTAAATAACTTTACTTTTCAGTTGAAACTTAAGTGTTAAGTTATTGATTCATGTGATTTTATTTGTAGAAATTTTAGTAAGAGTTGAAATAAGTGATTATCGTAATTAAAATCATTTATTTTTGTTGAAACCTAAATTTTAGAGATTATGCAATGATTTTTCAAAAAAGAAACTTGAATTTAGAGTTCTGCAACTTGAGCCAACAGGAAGATTTTAACATCAGGCTGTGAGTTCTCCATAGTGTAAAAAATGATAAACATGTACGAAAAATGGTTCTATAGCTAGAAGGAGCTAAGCGTGCTAGGTACGAGTCGGCGGTCGTAATTAGCTGGTGTTGCCACGACACAAGTCTGTGCTCAAAACCACTCTACAAGTCAGTGTTGGCCCGGTTTAGAGCAGTTTTCAAATACATGGCAATGACGCTCGTCCCGGGCTACTACTTAGCTTCGTGTCCGAGCCAGGTTTTACGTGGCAAAGCTAAAGGTTCCTGCCTGGTTTTTCCCTGGAACAGTTGGTTGAAGAGTTTCGACTCCAATCAACTTGGCCCGTAAGGAGGGTTATGGTGAGCCTCCGCTGCGATCGCAGCATGGGGAGCCCCAATGCCGACGAAAAACACCTCAGGGTGTTAGAGTTGGGGTTTCGATCTCGGTCCTTGCACCACTGAGTGCAACGGTCATAGGCCGTTGCACCAACTGCTGGTCTAAAAAAAATATTTAAACACAAATATTTTTTAGTAAACCCTCCTATGAACCCAAGAAATCCGCTCACCACATACATCCCATGTAAGCTAATTGTTTGCCTTCAATAGTTCGTCTTTGTCACCTAGTGGTGGTATGTGTAGAAACTAGGCAGGGGAAGGGAATTGAATATTTTTCCTTCGAAAACACTTTGGACGATTTTGAAGGTAAGTACGAAGAATAGTTGGTAATGTGAGTGATAAAAAACAACGATTAAATCAGCAGTCTAAGGGAATTTATTGATTATGAGGATTCAAGTTGATATTATGACATTATGTAATCCACTCTAGCTACGTACGTCCTCTCAACAATTATCCCATTAGTAGTTGGTTCATCAAATATCTTATAATTCAATAAAAAACACTACATTTTCTCTCTCAAATGCAATTAAATAATAATTCTTTATACCTTTAGCGTTACTTTTCTTTCTCCTATTCATTTAAATAATATTTTTTTCTCTTTCCTATTCAATTAAATAATAATTTTTATACGTTTATCATTACATTTTTCTCTTTCCAATTTACTTTTATGAACATTGTTTCTCTATATTTACTAGTTTCATCAGTTTCTCTATATCTTTCTACTCACAACCACTATTATACTATCTTTATAATATAAAGATTTACTCACATAAATTATAAAGAACCAAATGTGAATGCTCTAATGGATCTTATTTAAATTTGAAGGGAGACGGAGGCTTATCCGGGTAGAGGGTTGGAGGTAGTGGTGAGGACTGAGAAGGTGCTTACAGTCTCACCTCACAAGTTTATTAGCGGGTATGTTTCTAGTGTACTTAGTATTATAAGCAGACGTAGGGCTGTAAACGAACCGAACGTTCAGCGAACAGTTCGTGAACCGTTCGGCGGGAAGTTCGTTCGTGTTCGTTCG
>WOUH02026256.1:0-13834 GCA_009936405.2 Stevia rebaudiana
GGAAAAAGGGTGTTCTCGAGTTTTTTTTCTGGGTGTTCTCGAACTTAATTTCGAGAACCTCATCGTCAATCGAGAACTGTCATCTGTGTTCGAGAAAGGAGCCTCAAACTCGAGATCATACCTGGACTTTAAATTTTTTATAAGGACTACTAAGCAGTTTTTGCAGGTTTACCTTGACTAAAATGGATTCTTCAAGTGTTCTCGTTGCTGCCTTAGCTAACAAACAAAATGAGCTTGATGCAATCATGAGAACTACCACAAGAATTCCCAGGTTATCCTCTACTGCTGGATTCACAGAATGGAAGTTCAGATTTGAAAAACACATTCATACCAAGGAGCCGAAGTATGGCGTGTGATCCTTAGGGGACAACGTCAAATCACGTACAAGGATCTTGATGGAAATGATATCGTTAAATGTGCTGAAAATTACACAGATGAGGACTTCCAAATTATTGAGGAAGATGAACAAGCTCTCGGCTACATGACGCAAGGGCTCACTCCTGAAATCTCTCAGTGTTTTCGAGATATCACTGATGCTAAGGAGCTGTGGGATGCGCTGATAAACATGTATGAAGGGAATTCAAAGATGAAAGAGTCGCGAAAGGAAATGTTAAACCACAAGTTTAACACTTTCAACTATGTTGTCGGTGAAAGCTTGGATGAGCAGATACAACGGTTCGTGACTTTGATTACAAAAAAGAGGACTGTTAAAATTGAGAACTCAGTAGGGGTCATAAATAAGAAGCTTTTAAATCCTCTACCCAGGAATTAGGATATGAAAGTGGGTATTATCAAGTCTAAAAAGAACTTGGATAATTTGAATAGTGCCTTTATATCTCAACCTTCATCTGCTTATCCTGTCCACAAGGTTGTTGTGCCAACGTCATCAACTGGTAGTCCAGTTTTGTCTGCTTCAGCTGGTTCTCAAGCTCCCACTGCTAAATCTACCAGCATCTCATCTTCACCAGTTACTGTGCAACCAACTACACTCACCAAGGATGTTCTGGAGAACATTTTGTGACACCCTAAATCCCAAGATCCCATCACATTTGGATTTACACAAGAACACATGGCAAACAGAGATAAATAGCGAAAGACTTTCATTTATTCATATTAAAAAGGTTAAGTTACAACAAAATGCCAAACTATACATAACATTCATAAGACTAACTAATAGTCTTCAAGACTTGTTGCCATCCCAAGTAGCCTACACCGATGCCTTCCATACGCTCCATGCCCTGCTGCTTTATCTCCTTCTTTTAATCTAGCATATATACTAAAGACGCTTAGCTTTCGCTGGTGAGTTCTAAGTTTTATTACCGCTTACCTTGGTATTTTAACTTATCAATTCACAAAACAGGTTTTACATGACACGATATGACAATTCAAGGTTTTACATGTTTATAGAAATAGTACAGTCAATATGCAATCACGTTCTGTCCTCGGGCACCAACGTACCCGAGACCTTCGTTAGTTTCAACACTAACGGAATTTCCTAAGCAATTTCTCTAGTTTATCAAGCCCGTCCATTAGGGTTACGTTTACCCTCTGTCGGCCTGATCGTCACCAACCTTAATCTAAAAAGTCAACTCATCAGCTACCCCCATATCTCAAGGCTACTCTTCAACAAGAGCAGTGTTCCCTACTGCAGTAGTAATACGCTTGTCTAACTACCTTATTGCTAGGATTATTCTATCGACCCATGTCGATTTCAACACAATTACTGCATAGACTCTACTTCTTTTTACAAACCCTTTTATTTCGCACCAACATGCAAAGGATGTTTTCTAATCTGTTTTAATGACCTATGTCTATTACAGATTTTATAACAATCTCTTTTAATACCGGCCTCAATCCAAAACCTATTTTCGTGTCAAAACCCTTCCTTTACCCCAACCAACCTCTATACTCAACACCTTGAGTATCTATGCCCTTCAAAAACCATTTTAAGATTCTTTGTTTATATAATAATCCCGACTTACCATGGGCATTACAACGACACCTTATAAACATTCAATCTTACACAATGTATATGGTTTTTAAAGCATTTAAACAATTAACAGTATGTATGGTAGCCCAAAACATTAATTAATGAGGAGGGGGTTCATAGAACTCACCTTAACTGAAAAGAACCTCTGCTTATCGTTCTAAGGATTTCCTGCACCACCAACTTCACACGCGAACAGAGAGCTTCCCGAGAGCCTTCCGGTGTTTCCCGAGCACCTAACTTCTTCCACTATGAGTCTAGAGGAGTATTTGAACGTAAAACGGGTTAGAGGATCGGAACGAGGGTACAAGATAATGGCTGCTCGAAGCAGCCTTTTAAAGGCTGATGTTGTCAGGCCACGCATATCGTGCCATCAACCAGTGCCACCCTGCGCGTGGCGAGTAGGGTTGGGTCACGCAGAGCCCTCGCGGCTCGCTACGTGTCATGCTGACTCGCCATCTGATCTGACACGTGTCTGTGACTCAGCAGACTTGTCTGCCGCGTGATTTTTCTCGTGCCACGTGTTGGCACGTGTCCCGCCACTTGTCGATGCGTGGTTCGTCCAGTTCAGCGAGACTGGTTTCACTTCCTATTGAGGTGATGAGATTTTGGACCTATCAAACATCCCTCGTTTGGCATGTAACTTTCAAACCGTCGCTCTAACCCAAATTTCGCATACACTCATTTGATTCTAATTTCTTTAACGATCATTATCGTAACGTTAAAACTCCTAGGCTCGGGATTTGTCCAATCATCTCGGTTCATTTATCGAGGTATCATGGGTTTTCAGTTTATCGATAACATTACTATCACAAGCATCTAGGTCATGCCTTATCTGAAAACCGGGTGTTACACACCTTCACTTGTCCATTCGGCACCTACGCATACCGCCGCATGCCTTTTGGATTATGTAATACTCCGGCCACTTTTCAGCGGTGTATGGTTGCCATCTTCCACGAGTTGATTGAAAACTCCTTAGAAGTCGTTATGGATGATTTCTCCGTATTCGGAAGTTCCTTCGTTCATTTCCTGAAAAATCTAGATCGTGTTCTCATCCGGTGCGAATAAATGAACCTCATGCTCAATTGGGAGAAATGTCATTTCATGGTTCACAAAGGAACAGTGTTGGGTCATAAAAAGGAACAGTGTTGGGTCATAAAACCTCAAGGCAGGGATGGAAGTCGATAAAGCAAAAATCAACACCATTTCTAAATTGCCTCCTCCCATTTCTGTCAAAACCATTAGGAGTTATCTGGGTGATGCGTGTTTCTACCGACGCTTCATCAAAGATTTCTCAAAAATCTCTCGCCCCATGATGTAACCTCTTGAGAAATATAGGCCTTTCATGTTTTCGTTGCTTGTCTTGAAGCGTTCGAGACGCTAAAAGAAAAATTGATCAGTGCTTTCTTTCTTGTAGTTCCCGTTTGAGGTCATGTGCGATGCTAGTGATTTTGCATTCGGAGTTGTCTTGGGTCAGCGTAAGGAGAAACACTTTCATCCTATCTACTATGCGAGTAAAACCCTCAACGATGCACAAGAAAACTACACCACCACCGAGAAAGAGTTACTAGCTGTGGTCTTTGCAATCGCAAAATTCTGTTCCAACCTTATTCTCTCAAAAACCAACATTTTCACCTATCATTCTGCAATCAAATACCTATTCTCGAAGAAAGATGCAAAAGCAAGATTAATTCGGTGGATCCTGTTGCTGCAAGAGTTCGATATAGAGATTAAGGATAAGAAGGGAGTAGAGAATGTAGCTGCTGATCACCTGTCGCGTTTGGAGACTCCTAAGAGTGAGAGAGAGAAGAAGGAGAAGATCCGCGATGAGTTCCCACATGACGCTCTGATGTTCGTGATCTTTCCACGGGCGAACGTATCAAGGAAATTCCTTATCAAAAGAAGAAGAAGTTCATGGCTCATCTTAAATTTTACCTTTGGGAGGATCCTTTTCGTTTCCAGATTGGTGCTGATCAGATTTTGAGGAGGTGTGTGTTTGGGTCTGAAACTAAAGAGATTCTCAAACATTGTCATGAGGGACCGGTGGGAGGACACTATGGAGCAACCAACACCACAAAGAGGCTGCTCGATTCTGGATTCTATTGTCCTACCATCTTCAAAGATGCTCATGAGTTTGTTTGTAAATGTGATGCATGTCAAAGAAGTGGCAACATCTCCTCCAAGAATGAAATTCTTCAAAACCCAATTCAAGTAGTGGAAGTAGTTGACATATGGGGCATTACTTTCATGGGACCCTTCCCCAACTAAACAGGAAATAAGTACATACTAGTGGCAGTTGATTATGTATCCAAATGGGTAGAAGCTCAAGCTATACCCACTAATGATGCACAAGCTGTAGTACATTTCAAACACTTGTTCTCTCGGTTTGGTACCCCCAAGGCATTGATCAGTGATCGGGGTACATTCAAGTTTAAATTTAATCTTTGTTTATCTATTTTTCTTGATTTACTTCATCAAATATTTTAAAATCGATCAGTTAAGAACGAGATTCCACATTCTAGTTTTCTATTCAAACATTCCACTTTTTCAAATAATTAGTTGGGCGTTAATTTTTTTTTTTTTTAATAGGAATTCAAGAGCAAAAATAAACGGAATTTCAAATCCTTATTTGTCGTTAGAATATCCTATTTATTTCATTATTTGTTTTTTGAATTTCACTCAACCTTTATCATTTTAAAACCTTATAATTTTAGATAGTACCATCATTTTAATATATTTCATGCATAATAATATCATTGTGGCTTCATTTGAGGTTGTTAATGGTTTTATAATATCATATATTAATTCATTTTTGTATATTTAAATAATAATATTAGTAAATATAAAGCAAATAAACCTATGAAGTGGTAGTATATTTTCAAAAGAAAGGTATAAAATCGACAATAATTTAGTCATATTTATTTGCAAACTTCATACCGGAAACGACATCATTTGATCATACCAATTAGCTATTGATAATGAGATCACAGAATTCAAGGTCACAACTCCACTTGTTGCTGACCCAAGTAGATTGACATTCGAGAATGTACGTGAATCTTCATCAAAATTTTGAATCTGAAACAGTTTTTGGTAACAATTCCTTTAAAGTTAAATCATGTAGTGAGGGGGATTTGTGGAAGGTATTCTTGAATCATGTTCTGATTCTAATTTAGATTCAGAGGTGTTAAATCTTTCAATTAAAACTTTTCACATACCTCAAAATCAGAAACTGATTCAACCGCGCTTAAAGTCAAATTTTAAGAAATTTGAGCTTGTGAAATTGCTGGGTAGGGATGGCAAAAAACCCCGAACCCGATGGGTATACCCGAAACCCGTATTATATGGGACGGGTAAACCCGAAACCCGATGAGTTTGGGCCGGGTATGGGATTTGATAATATACCCGTTTACCCGTCCTACCGGTTTACCCGTCTCACTTACCCGATTCTATATATTCGTTTACCCGATTATATACCTATTATAAATTACTTTTTATATAATTATTTTTTACATATCTATATTTCATATGAGAACAAATTATATTTTGTATGTTTTTTTTCTTTGTGTCGATATTTTATGAAACTCCAACGCAAGTGTAGTAGTGTTTATCTCATTTAACTTTAAGCATATTTTGTTGAAACAAGTATATATATATTTCTTATTAAAATTTACCCGATAAATACCCGACGAATTTGAGCCGGGCATACCAAACGGGTATTTTATTTAAATTAACGGGTATACCCGATGGGTAAACACACGATAGAAACCCGACGGGTTTTGGGCCGGGTTTGGGACAAGGTTTTTTAATCGGGTATGGGATTGGGATTAGCCAAACCCGACCCATTTCTGTCCCTATCGCAGGGTAGGAATGAAGTTAAAAACTTTGGAAATTTTCAAACGTTACATTTGTTAAACAAAAAAAAAAATTGAAATCAAAGCTCTTTGCATCATACTTGATCGTCTAGTCCCTTAAACCAAAGTATGTTACTCCAAGGCATGTTGAACGGAGAACTTATTTTGAATCAAACCATAACCGACCTAATGTTGCTGAAACTTCATATTTGCACAAGGTCAAAGATGAACTTCTTAAATCATGTAAAAGGGTAAAATTATACTTTAATCATAAACAAGTGCATGATTTTCAAGTGATAAAACAATTAAAGGAAATTCATCGATAAAAAGTCAAACCCCCTGAACCGTCTTGAAAGTTGTACCATTAGGCCTGTAAACTAACCAAGTGAACATGAACAGAGGCATGCTCGTGTTCGTTCATTTAACTTTAACCCAACATGAACATGAACACGAACACGTAAACGAACTCAAATTTTGTATTCGTGTTCGTTTATTATAGAAATGAACATATATGTTCGTGCCCGGTCCGTGTTCGTTCGTTTATAAGTTAAATGAACATTTCATGAATATAAATGCACACGAACGAACGTAAATAAATGAACGCAAATAAACATAACTGAACAATATAATTACTCAAACGAACATAAGTGATATATGAAATATGATATATTAATGATATTTATATATAATTTGAAAATAATAATAAAAATAGATTCTTAAGTGAACACAAACGAACATAAATGAACATAAATAAACGAACACATACAAAAATAAATAAAACATAACCGAACAGTTCGTGAACATAAATAAACAAACAAAAGATATGTTCATGTCCGTTCGTTTAATTAAATGAACGCAATTGTTTTGTTCGTGTTCGATCTTCTAATCAATAAACGAATATAAACAAACTTCCTGCCAAATAGTTCACGAACAGTTCATAAATTGTTTGGTTCGTTTATAAGGCCTATGTACCATCAAAACCATACTACCAAAAAAATGTTTTAACAAATATCATGTATGGATACCTAAAAGCTCAATGTCAAAATTACAATATTTAAACGGATGGCCATTACGGTTAATGATGATCACGGACAACCTGGCACTGTCGAGGTTTGTGTTCTTAACGTTTACATTAGTTTGAAGTGATCAGTGCAAGTTTTTCATTGGGCTCTATCAACAATTATGCGATTGTAAGATGCTTTAGTGGATCTTCGTGAGCACAATAATTCTGGTGATATTGTTCTTACCTTATTATCAAATCTTTCTTTAAAAATACATCACATATAATTAAGTGTCAAGTACTCACATCGGTTATCATTTTTGTTAGTTTGTTTGTTTTTTTTTTTTGTCTAGAATATCTAGACAAGCAAAAAAACATTAGAAAAATTAAATGACACAAACATTTAAAAAACAAAATTCGTAGTATTTTGTATTAGGGGGAAAATTTGTATATATATTTCGGGAAAGCTTAAAACTACAAAAATATGTTTTGTGTGGATATCTTCTCTTTATTTGCATATGATCTTAGAAACACATAAACCCAGAAACCCTAAAGAACAAACAAAAACAAAAATGACCATTTAAAATTTTTTACTCGTTTATCTTAATTTTAGGAGGGGGAACACTTGTATATAGTTAAAACAAAAAACACAAAAACATTAAAAAGGAGAAATTGATCCATACTTTGAGAATT
Organism: Stevia rebaudiana; assembly: GCA_009936405.2. NCBI lineage: Eukaryota > Viridiplantae > Streptophyta > Magnoliopsida > Asterales > Asteraceae > Stevia > Stevia rebaudiana. The sequence continues at coordinate 7,532 of WOUH02026256.1, forward strand.
GATAGTATATTAGTTGTATTTCATGACTCATTGTTATTTAAAATCAAAAATGCAAAAATAAAAATAAGTGATAATATCAACAAGGTATGATATGCATGATAGGCCGAGATCTCATTGGTAATAATAAATTAAAACTTGAGCAATTATTCTCAGTTTGAGTCGCTTTACACCTTGAAATGTGTTAGTCCCTTATCAGGATCTAAAACTAATATCGATTAACAAACACAAACAAGTTTGCGAAATAGTATAGTTTGTATGCAAGAAGAACACGATGAACACCAACAAGATGAATAATGATTTCACTTGATTACTAAGTGCACTCGGCTACGAACAGCCGACCGGTACACTAAGAACAAACAAAAACCCAAAGATACTCGTAAATTGTTAACCTAAACATTGACCAAAAATTGAGTTTATATGCTATATAAATACAAATGGCCTTCAGCCCAAAACACTAACTAAGACCCACTAACTACTCGAGAACCAAGTATAGTCTCGAGAACGATCACAAAGAAACATCAAAACTTATTCATGACTCAACAATCTTCCCCTAGTTTTATGTTTCTTGTGCTTTTTCTGTCAGCTTATCCTCAGGATCAATTATCATCTCATTCTCAGAAATATTTAGGTTAAGCATCAATGATGATACCCCATCCATTCCACCAGCCCATGCACTATGTCTGATCGTAGCCCGCACAGTTTGTATAAATTCTAGTGCATCTTCGAGATGATTATCATCGACTTTGATATCCTGCTTAATCGGAAACTTCAAGTCTTTTTCACTAAGACACATCAAATCAACTGGGTCATAGAACATACACTCTACATCATCACAGTTGATAATAACCCTGTATGTTTGCTCATCAAAAGCCCAGAAATTGAAACCACCAAGTGCTCCTTCTAGCATATCAGGTAAAATAGGAACTATTTTTACCTTCTTAGTTGGTGGCCATTTAATGTCAACAACATTCAAATCAATAGGATTTCCCAAAGAGTTGGTCTTCTTGACAGTCCTTGACACAGCAACTTGAAAATTAGTAAACCCAACTTTAGCATGCTTTTGAAGTTAGTCAAACCACATTTGACCTTTACGGTTACTTGTTGGATTATAGAAAGGCTTTCGTGAAAGTTCAGATAGATCCACAACTGTGAATGATTTAAAATCAACTTGATCTGCGTAATACTCCAACCTTTTTGACCCTTCTCTTATGATCCACCACAGAGGCATAGACTCTTAGTTTCATCAAACCCCCAACATAAAATACCATATCGGTCACCTTCATAGTTGAACTTGTTGTCATCAACATCAACTGCAAATCTAGTAGGATGAAACGCATGTACATCCCTAGCACCAATAGCATCCTTGTTCTTCACAATCATTAATTCTCTTCCTTTTTCAGCACTAACCAAAAATCCAGTACTCCCTGTAAAGTACTTTGGCATCATCTCTGCTTTGTAATTTCTCCGTTGAATAAATAACTCTTGAGCAGCTACGTTTCCAGCTTCAGATGTAGTAGCTTTTGTTGAATCGCTCACAAAGTCACCACCCAGTTTATCTTGTAGCTTGTGTTGCATATCCAGCACAATGGCAGACAGCATACCCAAATCTGTCTCAAGAGACTGTATCTTCTTATCTTTATTTCCATTCTCTTCTCTTAGCTCAACAATCACCACTTTGTGAGACACAGATTCTTGTTCCTAAATCAAACACTCACTTTTGTAACTCCACAATGTCAATTGGTTCATCATCAGGTAAAACATTTTCTTTATCAGTCTGAGTTCTCTGATCTTGTTTCAGGACTGTATCAATCTTCACTGTTTCAATTATGCGTCTAATTTTACACATCTTTTTATTATCTATTTTATAGTATATTATTAAATTTTTATTAGTATTTTTTAGTTTTTATTTATTTTTAGTTATATATTTAGTTTACATTTGTTTTATAGATTTCGAGTCTTAAACGAGCATATTTATGAAGCAAACAGAGATCCTTGGAGAACTTATGACTTTATGGGGTTTTAAGTTAAATTATATGAAGTTTGAGAACCGTTCGCGATCACTTGAGAAGAAAAAAATAAAACGACATCATATTAAAGTGCAAGGGCTTTGGTTGTCAAAAGTTGAAACTTAATTAAATGCCAATGGTATTTTCGTAATAACCTCAACTCCAAATAATTCAGCCGCAAATATTCCTTCCGTATGTTGACTAAGGCTATCCGGTATACACCTGTTAGTGGGCGTTTTGCCCACCAACGACGCCCCCCTAACGCCCAAACACCGCCCCCCATATGTTTTTCCGGGCATTGCCGGCCACGCCGTTGCGTGGGTGACGGCGTTTCTCAAAAAAATCCGACCGTTGCATAATCAATCATCAATCATCACTAAAGATTTGCCGCCGACCATCACGGTTAACCCCCAAATCAAAATCAAGCAAAGAAGACGTGGAGGTGTTCGTACCTGGAAAAAGAAGTCGCCGGAGAAGATGAGCACGTGGTGGTGTTCGTACCTGGAAAAAGAAGTCGCCACAGAAACTGCCGTCGCTTCTTGCTTGTCGGAGGAGGAGGGAGCCGGCAAGCTCGCCAGAGAAGAGGGAGCCGGCAAATCTTTTCTTTTGCCCCTGTTGCCGTCGGTTTCTAAAACACACACAAAGTGTGTAGGGTTTGATTTGGGGGAAAAGATAAAAGGGGGAAAAAGATAAAAGGAGCTTTCTTTTTTTTTTTAATAATGTTTTTTATTTTAAATAATATGACTTTTTTTTTTATAAAATGAAATTATAAAAAAAATGATTAATTAATCATCAATACAGCCCCCCATACAACACATGCATTTCCACTATTTACTCACTCACTTCACTCTTTCTCTCTTCTGCGTGGCAGGCAATACAGCCCCCCCATACAGCCCGATATACCGGATAGTCTTAGGGTTTTAGTTGACGAAGCTGGTAGAGGCAAAAATCGCCGATGAAAAGCGAACACTTATATAACTAATTAGGTTTGTACATGTGTATTACACGATTGATGACAAAAACAAAAATCATTCATAAGTGTGTAAAGCAAACCTAAACAACTTCTAAATTACTTAATAATATACATCATTGTTCAGGTTTAAACTTAAGTTTTTTCCTCTAAAGATTTAATATAACCACTAAACGAATCTCCACACATGTATATGTGATGTTATAAAAAGAATTAGCAGAAATCATTTTTACCGTGTTAGAAAAAAAAAATCATCTTCAAGATTATATTCGGATACATCCACGTGCTCCACTACCCAAAATTCAAAAAAAAAATGAAAAAAATTAAATTAGTTGTCTAAAATAAAGATTCATTAGGGGAAGCTTTAATGTGGGAAAAAGATTTAATGTGGGAAAAAGAATTTGGGAACACGTCAACACTTCATTTCTTATAAGAAAATATGTTTTTACGTACTTGTTAAGCAGGTGTGTAAATTTTATTTGAACACTGCTAATTCTAATGTCAAATGGGTCGAGTTAATACAATATACTTGTAAGTGTAGAATGAGTCTTCTTAATGTAATAACATTAAATGCTTGACGTTTTAAGAAAAATATATAAATACATGTAGAAAACGTTTTAATAAAAAAATTAATAGTTTTTATTTTTGGTTTTTTTACTGTTATTTTAGCTTTAAATTTGTTTAATTTTTTTTTTGGAAAGGCTTTTACGTGTAATTATATTCTTTTTTTTTACAAAAGAGTTAATTACAGTTTCACTTCATGTGGTTTGCTTAATTAATCAGTTCCACTCCAAAATGTTTAAAATCTTCAATTGCACTTTAGATCTTTGAAATATTAATCAGTTTCCCTCCACCATATTTAACCATACCCTATTCATAGTTCCATTAAAATCTCCAATTACGCTCCCTATAACTGTTCAAGATATAATTACTCTTCAAGAAACTTATCTATATTCATAGTTCAATTAAAAAAGTTATCTAAGATGTGTGTGGGATGATAAAACGCAAGATGTTGTCAAAAACACAGTTATAAGTGATAACAAGTATATAACACACAACATATGAACATTTTCAAATCTGAAACCTAGATTTATGATCATAAGTCCCACATAGCATGCATTCAGTTTATAAGTATGTTATTGCACTCAACTTTTCTTGAAAAATAAATAGGCATTAAAATCTCCGGTCAGACTTAATCATGTGACTAACACACAAAGGGGAAATTGTGTCAGATTTATGATCTCTAGTCAACCTTACCGCAAGAGATCTTTTCATAACATCAAACGTATTGGTACTAGAGAGAAATGATAACTCCTCTCCAAAACCATGAAACCACACAAACACGTCATTGGTATAGTTTCATGATTTCTTTAGTTTAACTTTTGGATGGTCAGTTTCAAGTTTTAAACTATAACCAACGGTTTTGTTGATACACCACGTTAGCAATTGTTCGGAGATTACTGAAGATCGTTTATGTTTTGTTATAGATTAGGTTTTTATGTAATGTTTTGTTATATGAATTGTATGCTTGATGAAAAATAACTAGGATGCGATTTCGATACTGATAGTATTTGATATTGTCAGTACCAAAATATTGTTGAGACTATTAGTATCGATTTCTATCCAAACTAATAATATTCGACTTTGATAAGGTCGAACCAATAATGAGATTGTTAGTATCAAAATTATTTTGATACTAGTAAGTTCAATGTATAAGTATCAAATTTATCAAGTTTGCTAAGGTATATATAGTTTAGTTTTTAATTTGCAGTGTACGTTTTTTATTTATGATCAGTTGCAACTCTCACATTAAATCAGTAATGAAATTCTCAGTTAGTTGATTGTTTGTTGTTCTTATCTTCATCTTATGTTATCTGTTATATGTTTGCTTCGTGATCAATACGCGATAACTTGGTTACATATGTCGCGTGTTATCAAGTTGTTGATCTTAGTGAGATCCTAAAGATCTACGTGACCTATAGGTTTGGTATGCGATTTTTGCCAAAACCAGTCATAGAAATCATACCGTACCATTGGATTAACATCTACGTGTAATATTTGTATCAACTATCAAGTGTCAGAATATGTTTCTATGGTTATCACCAATATAACTTTTTCATATACTCTTGAATACATCTTTACTAAGTAAAATTTAATATACGTATATAACAATCGACTATTAAGCTCGGTGCTTTTAATCCCAACATGCATACACAATCTCTAATAATATAAACACTCATACCTTAAAACATGAACTCAAACCGAAATCAAACCATTAATAAGTAATAACGGTTCGGTTTGGTTCAGTCTTAATTTCAAACTGTTTGGTTTTTCGATGATAAAAGACCGTAACCGACGCCTTGGTCCACGATTTGAGCTAAAAACCGTAAAACCAGACCGTGAACAAGTTTTGAGCTGCCGGCCAGTGGTACTAATAAGAAGACTCATCAAATGGTACTACATTAATCAATCTGGAGGATCATTGATCAACAGGGATAGTGAGCTAGACATTTGTATCCTAGTTCCAGTGGACATGTCTCAACCTAGGATCTTGGAGCTCGAACAATTGACAAACTAAAGAAAACTACATATGAAGCTAGCACTTCTGAAACAGCAAAGAAACCTTAGAATTAATTGGTATGCAACGGTTTTGGGGGGAGATTTTTGGTTTTAAAAGATTGTTATATACTATTACAAAGGCTAGAGCTGAAAAGATCACAACTTCTGGATCAAAACAAGTTACAGCTTCTAGATCTAACAAGTTTATAAGCAGGCAACACTCAAGACAGTCGCCCGTATCTTTAAGTTGACACTTGTAGTGTCGCTAGATTACTCTAGGTCATCACCAATTATAGAAACTACACTTAATTAGTCATTTTGATAATGTGATTTTGATGTGGAAATTATAATAGAAACTAGGAGCATTATTTACAACTCACAAGAGTTTTATGTTTAGGTATTCCCTAATATCACTTATTTTTTTTATTCAAACTCCTTGGTACTCCATACATAATTTGAAGTTTCTAAAACTATAAAAAATAATAATAAAGAAAAAATTATTAGAGTAAATTGTCGTTTTCGTCCATATGGTTTGAGCACTTTTGTCATTTTCATCCAAATTTTTTTTCATTTTCATCAAATCCACTTACTCCGTTAACTTAGGGCATTTTTGTCATTTCAGTTTAATATTTAGTTTTTTGCTAATTTGTTCCAAACCCTATTTTTCTTTTTTGCCAGTTTGATCCAAAGCCCACCATTGGTGGTGGGGATGGCTGTGACAGGGGGGTGGCGGCAGTGGTAGCAGCGGAGGTGGTGGTGGAGGCGGCG
>WOUH02026277.1:0-13834 GCA_009936405.2 Stevia rebaudiana
GGAACCGGTTCCGGTTTGGAACCGGTTTGTGTCAGGAACCGGTCATCGAAGAACCGTTAGCCCAAGGAACCGGTTTGGAACCGGTTCCGGTCCCAAAAAAAAAAAAACCGTTTTGTACACGTTTACCATCACTCACTTATTACACCTCTTTTTCATCATCAAGTTTTTGACACTCGCTCTCCTACATGATACTAATACGTCATCACTCATATCCCCTTTTCACTACGCATAGTCTTACTCAGAATAAATCATAAATAAATAAAATAAAATTTACTGGGATGTCGGAATAAGGACAAAGGTGTCACCATACACAAGATATGCACTTCCAAAAAAGATCATAGACATAGACATTTTAGTAAAGTAATAAGTTAAACTTGGGGAAAAATTACAAAAAAGCACTTTGACTAAGACAATTTACCAAAATATCTTTTAACCTATGAATTAACCAAACTAACTCGCCAATAGAAAATCATCTCTCATTTGGTGATGAAATCACGAAAACCATCATCTATCGGCCCTCTTTCATTTCAACGATGATTTTTCTTTAAACATGCCACCTAAGCGAGATTTCCACCCTCATAAAACTCTTTATTTTACTCTTATCCCCGTACACTTTAGTTTTTTAAATTTGAAAATTACATAAGAATATAAAATAGAAATTGAATATATGTGTAAAGATTACAAATTAAAAATGTTCAAATTATGTATCATAATTAGATAATAGAATATTAAACAACAAATATATATTGCTACTATTCTATATTACATTTAATAGTTACTGTTGCCCGTGTTTGAATCTATGACGTTCTGTCTATGAGGTTTATTGTTTTTTTAATATAACCTAGATAAGTGCCAAATTTTTTTTTTCCTTCAAACTCTTATAAAAATTTGTATGTTTTATATTTGTCTTAAAAAGCGTTAACATCATAAAACTATTTTCAAATCCATAAACTTGTTTTTTTTTAATTAAAAAAATATCTTATAAAAAGTATCATAAAATGATTTGTATTAGAATTTTTTTTATTTTTTAAATTATTTAAACTTATTGTTTTAAGAAACTTAATAACTTAAAATTATTTACATTGCATTTTTAAAAATATTGGAATGTTAACATTATCACAGCTTATTGTTTTTAAGGTGTTTAAAAACTTGAAAATAATACACTTATATAGAGTATAGTAAGTAAAACGGATAAAACACACCCGGTAAACCTCAAAATAAACCGACCCAGTACGTAGAAGCAAAAGACATCCGGCCCGACTGTTGATATGTCTTCCTCATCAATGAATTCTGACTGTTGATATGTCTTCCTCATCAATGAATTCCAACTGTTAATATGTCTTCCTCATCAATGAATTCCAACTGTTGATATGCTTTCCTCATCAATGGATCCCATTGAAATTAACTATAAATAGTGAATCCACAGGTAGAGAAAAGGGAACACATCGACAGAATTCCCAGAGAATAATAAACGCCTAGAATTTGGATATTGATTGTATTGTGACATCATATTGAGTGAAATATAAAGCTTTTATCATCAATATATTAGTTTCCTGTTTCTTCACTTTTTAACTTTAAGAAATATTAACTGTATATATATGTAAATTGCACTTACCTTTTAATTAATAGTATATATATTAAGAAAAAAACATTTTGTTATCTAATAAATAATATATCATCAAGTTTATTTTTGTTGAACTTAGTTAACAGGTGTGGTTGTTTTGGAACAAAACTAGGTCGTTCATGTAGTGACGTAATTTAGACGTTCAAAATGAGGGACAATAATATTATAAATATATATAAAATCAATAGATAATATTTTTAAAGTTATTATATGAAATAAATATTTTAAAATAGAAAAATAGGGCCTCAAACCCTTTCCTAGAACTTCAACATTTACATTGGCCAAGGGGCAAAAGTATGGGTAAATAAATAAGGGACCAACAAAATTTCTATTTTTCAAAACTATTAGTCCAAATAAATACCTTTAACAAAAATTAATAAATAATTGAATAAAGCGCCACGACCCCCTTTCACATTATAAATTTTCCATGCCCTTGGGTTCACACAACTCAAAACTACATGTAACAGATCAAATCACCCCAAGACTATATTTTTAAAAATAAAGGTAAATCGAAGACCTAACCGGTTGAACATGCGTAGATTCTAGTTGATTGGTCTTCTATGGTTCATTACTCAGTCTTCTATGGTTAATTACTAAGATTATTTTATTATAAATGACTATCCTTTTCATTTAATTTATATTTATTCATTTGTATATGCATTTATTTATTCATATTTGTTTACACGAATAGAAATAATTTACAACTTGTGAGTAGAAACAAAAAAGAAAACTTCATTTTTTTAAGCATTTAGAGGCTGTTCATTTGTTTGTTAAGTGGGACTTGAATGAAACAACACTGACAAGTCATTATTTCAGTTTGCTCGGTTTGTTTACAACCATAACCATAATAGTGGATAATCGTTTTGAAAGAGAGAATATTACTTTGCACAGTTGTAGTTCTTATCAATGGGAGGAAATGTCGCATTGATGTTACATTTCTTCGACAATAAAGGGAATCGTTTTGGATTGTAAGGGATCGTTCTCGTCGCTTGTTTCACACAATTGCAGACCGCCACACGATCATTTTTGGTTTTCATCATGTCGTTCAGTTTCTTGACTGACGAGCAACACAAGCTTGAAGGCTCTTGACCCCTTAGAAAAACCGTGCATGGTGCCACTATCCTTGCGATCCTTGCACAAGTTGGGGCGGCAAACACCGTCGGCCTCCATGTAACCAAAAGCAGACCAACAACGATGGACCATATTATGTGAATTATGTGAATACAATCCATTATATGATGCTAGATCGATCGAGTTGTAAAGGAATTAATTTCTAACGTCTTTCTCATACAAATAACGGTTTTATATGTATTGTACGAATATTACTCTTGTACGTAACGAAATCTTCATGCACTTGGCATTTCTATTAACTTCAAAAACATATGTTGTTCATGGGGCAAACCTACTATTTATAAATATGAGAGTAAATTGCATTTCATCCTTTAGGTTTACCATAAATTCCACTTTTCGTCCTTTAACTAAGGAAATAACAATATACGTCCTTTAATTTAATGTTTCATTGCACGTTATGTCCTTTCCAAACGTCCGTCTAATTTAATCGTCAAATAAAACAGTGTAGCTCGTGTGAGGGCATCTTTACGTATTTCCTTCCCCGTTTATTCTTCATCCTTTCATCATTCATCTCAATTCTAGGGTTCGTAACACAGCAACGTCCATTATCAGTTGGACAACCATGGCTTCGATCAGATCTTGAAGATATGGACGTTGTTGTGTTACGAACCCTAGAATTGTGATGAATGATGAAAGGATGGAGAATAAATGGGGAAGGAAATACGTAAAGATGCCCTCACACGAGCTACACATGCTTTATTTAACGATTAAATTAGACGGACGTTTGGGAAATGACATAACATGCAATGAAACATTAAATTAAAGGACGTATATTGTTATTTCCTTAGTTAAAGGACGAAAAGTGAAATTTATGGTAAACCTAAAGGATGAAAAATGCAATTTGCTCTTCTTAAAATGTATGGATATGGTGTTCTTTTCTGATTTGTGGTTCTCTATGTAGTGTTTAAATTGTCCTTAGGAGGTTTGTGTTATTGAGTTTCTACTTTCTATGTCTTTTTCTACGACAAATAGATATATTTGAAACATTAATTTTATTGACAATTGATACAAAGAGGGGCTATTTAATGTGGCTTCACAATCTCAATCGCAAACTAACTTCATCTTCCTGAGAATAACCATCGCTAGCGACGGAGCTTGAAAAAAAACATACAGGTGTGGTGAAAATCATAGGATATACAAATCATGGGAGGCCGAGCTATATACGTAAAAAAAAATTCTGACGAAAATCTTGAATTTTACACTACTAGCGGAAACAATTGCGGAGGCCAGGGCCACCCCAAGCCTACACAAAGACTCGCCTCTGACCATCCCACCAACTTGTAGGTAACATCATCCACCATTGCATCATCTTCAGCCACCAACCTAGCTGCCTCCCTTTGCAATGTCTCCTACAAGGTTGGTTTGTAGATTGCGAACAACGGAAACCCTAGACACCATTGTATATTTGTGATGTTTTGAACTTTTGATATGAGTTACGAAATCTAGGGTTTCTTGTTCGATCAGACAATCAAATATGTTAAGAATAAGATAGATGCATGGTGTTACTGCGGCGTGGTGTTTTTGGTGGCAGATGAGTGGCGTGGTGTTGCTGGTGGGCATAGTATAGAGAGCATAATAGTGAGATTATGGTGGTGGATGATGGTTGTGGTGTGATGTGATGAGGTTACCAATGTTGAATAGTTGGTGCGTTTGAGGGGCACAAAATTGTGGTGGGTAGATTGTGTATAAATTTGAACGTATTACACATTAACCCCTTTTAGTAATTCGAATAAATGATAAAAATTAACCTTTAAATGTAAAAAGTTTGAAATGCCTTTTATTTAACTTAAAAAATTGACAGACGTTGGTGGATTGGAGCTAATGGGAACATAATGCATACGTTAGGGAGAAAAAATTTAAGTTTGAATGAGAAATGTTATTCTGAACAAACCACATGAAGCAAAAACGAAGTTTACTCTATTTTATAACTTGCATTATTATACAGTTTTTGCAGTGGAGATTTTTACTTTTTTATTGATATGTGCATGGTAGTTTTATATTTTTTAGACAAAATTGGTGTAGAAATGTATAAAATCATTAATAACCAAATAAACTAGCCTACCATTTTTTTAGTCCAAATTGAATTGTTAAATATTTTGATATCGTTTAAAGAAATACACACATGTTTTTGAATTCATGAAACTAACATGTCTATTACTTATTTTAATATAATAGTAAATATAACTAGAACTTAAAAAAATTGATGTACTTACTACAAACCTCTTGCAACTCTATTTAATTCTTGGTTTCATCTTGTGATATAATTTTTTGTTAATGGAACTTTAGCAGTAGTGTATGTAGTCAAATAACCGACGTTTAGGCTTAAGACCCTCAATTTCTAAATAATAAGATTTTACATGTATTTGACTTTTGTTATAGATTTGGGCTAACTGAGTAATCCATGAATTGAAAAAAAAGTAGTAGTGGGATTACGAGTTTGGGAATTGGGATCTATGGCATCGGTCGAGTTGTGGTCTTTATTACATATATGTATTCAAGTTTTCAAGTATGACAAAAAACTTATTTTTGTATCCTAAGCTGGCTCTTAGCTCGTTTTACTCTCATTATGTATAGCCAAGGCTGGTTATCACCAAGTGTGGGAGGTGTATGCGCACATGACCTGTTTTTTAAGGGTCCAAAAATATTGAACTTTTTATAAATATTTCAATAACAATTATAATAAAAACATTTGTAGTTTACAATTATTTTTATTTTATTTAGCTTTATTTAACCCAAATGTCAATTTGTTAGAGACCCAAATAATAAATACATTTGATTAATAAATTTTATTTCATTAAGTTATGAGACGTAAGAATATTGTTTATTAACTATTTGACTTATTAATTATTTTTATTTAAATTATCGAACAAATCTATAAATAGACCCCGCTGTTTGGATGGAGCCGCACCCAACACCACCGAATCCTTTGAGACGCCCTGCAAGCTTCCCCAAAATCCAAATCAAAATCCAGTTAAAATTACAATCGAAGTTAAGATGTCTGCCAACATTCCGTTCGAAATACAAGCGGAAATCATACAAAGGGTTCTTCTTGTCAAATCCTTGATTCGATTCAGATCCGTTTCAAGGCATTGGAAGTCTCTGATCGATAGCCCTGAATTCATCACTAATCACAGCGTCAACCAGAATCATCCTCCTCATCTACTGGTAAGTTACCGCGTAAATTTTGAAAGCAAATACGTTTTTGTTGTTGATGATGATAGTTCCCCCCGACACATGTTTTCACCTGATGTTCCGCCAGCTGTTGTTAACCTTGCTAAGCATGTATGGATGCTCGATTGCTCTCACGGATTGGTGTGTTTGTACGGATATTCTGCAGTTCATCGTAAGCATCAGATTGTTGTTTGGAATCCATCAATCAGGAAATCTGTTGGTATAACTTGCTATAGTGGATTTGCGGCTCTTGAATTTGGGGTTTGTCCGAAAACATTTGACCCTAAAATTGTCAAAATTACAAGTTATACCAATCGGTACTGGAAAGGTTTTTACAATAAGCTCTGGTTGTTGGAGAACTATACCTTTGAATATTCATATGCCTCAAAATAAATTTGCATATTGGAACAATCCGGTGGTTATCGATGGGATTATCTATTGGGTTACTATTGATTCTTACACTAGATTTATTGTCTCATTTGATTTGACAAGTGAAGAATTTGGAAAAATAGATCTTCCTGAAAATTTGGCATATGAAAATAAATCCAGCTTTAAGCTTAAAAAGTCTCTTGTTGTGGTTATTTATGATGAATTTAAAAATGTTTTAGATGTTTGGAAGATGATAAAAAATGGTGATTCTAATTGCTCGTTTGAAAAAGTATGCACTGTTAATTGTTTGGCAGATGATGGTTGTGAAATTTATGATATAATTGGATTTACGAAGAATGGTCGACCAATAAGGGAACATCGATGTGAGGCTGATGATGGTTCTGAAGTATTAAAACTTGAAATTTATGAACCCTGTACAGGAGGCAACAGTGATCTTGGGATTTATGCATCTTCTGAATCGACATTCACAATAACCTCCTACACAGAATCGTTACTTTTGCTTAATCAATATGAATCAATCATTCTAGAATGACGATGATGATGAAATGATGATGATCGCAGCATTTCATCATAAATATGCATTTTATAAATCTTAAGTTTTCTCATTTTATGTCCTGTTTGGAAATTTATTACTAATGAAAACAATTTTGAGGACCAGTTTTATTTTTTCTGCAAGTATACTTGATAAGATTGGAAACATACTTATTAAGAAGGGTGTTTGAAGATTAAATTGTTCTTGGTTGATTTATTGTTGTTTTAGTTACGGTTGGTATATTGCAAATTGATATCATATGAATTGTTCTTGCCATTATTGATTACAGAAAATTATTACCCAAACTTTATTATGTAAATCGATGTTTGCCCGTTGCGATGCATAATGCATTATATATATTTCAAGCCGGAAGGTTTCAACATAGAGGTATTTTTAAAACAGGATGTTTGTATTAATATTGCCTGATCTACTAAATTTAGTTTTCTGCTAAAATCATTACATGGTGTTTTTTTTTAAATAATGGCATTTTATTTGGATAATGCAAATGAATTGATGGAAATGTCAATTGGTTTATTGCGTTTTATGCACAGGTTTGTGGTGTCTGACTAATGATTTGGTTTGCTAATTTTTCTGATGCAACAAATACTTGGTGTTGTGTTATTCTGATGGATTACTAACTATTGTGTATAATTGGATTGTTTTGTATAATGGCGTTTTGTTTGAAGAATGAATACAAAACAACATGTCAATTGGTTGTGGTATTAAACATAGGTTAACTCTGGTGTGTGACTTAAATAGTTGTTGAAAATGTATTTTGGTGTTTTCTTTGTTGTTCTGTGTATACGCATCCTAGTCGGTTGTTAACTATCATATTGCGGTGTTTATTTCTCTACTTCAACAAAAATTCAAATCAGGGTGTCGTGTTTATGTTGTTATTCTGTATTTTATGTAATTCCAGTATGGTATTCTTAAAATGTCTGAATATGGTGTTGTTTCTTAGAATGTATGGATATAGTGTTCTTTATGATGGTTTTGTGTATAGTTTTATGAATTGTCATTATGCTGCTTCATGTTTGTGTTATAAAATGTCTAAATATGGTGTTGTTTCTCAAAATGTATTGATATGGTGTTCTTCTCTGATTTGAGGTTCTCTATGTGGTGTTTAAATTGTCATTATGATGTTTGTGTTATTAAATTTTTATGTCTTCTTCTATGATATGGTCTAATTATGGTGGTGTTGTTCTATGTATGGTGTTTTTTTTTCCTAATATTATATATGTAAACATTGGGTCTTTTCGAGGATCAATTGAATCTCTCATTTGATTCTAATTATGAAAGTGAAGACGGACACACATTCATATACACATATACAAATACATTACAATCATCCAGGATTACATATATATGCTACTTTGTTGGTGGTTAATCTGTCGGAACTAACGTTAACTGTCAAGGTAAATATTTAACAATGAGTAATGTTTTGAACTTTTGATATGAGTTATGACTCTAGGGTTTCTTATTCGATCAGACAGGCGAATAGGTTAAGAATAAGATAGATACATGGTGTTATTGCGGCGTGCTGATTTTGGTGGCAAACGAGTGGCGTGGTGTTGTTGGTGGGCAACGTATAGAGAGCAGAATAGAGAGAGTATGGATCATGACGGTGGTGGACGATGGTGGTGTTTGAGGGGAACCAAATTGGGGTGCATAGATTGTGTATAAATTTGAACGTATTACACATTTACCCCTTTTAGTAATTTGAATAAATGATAAAATTAACTCTTATATGTAAAAAAGTCTGAAATGCTCTATAATTTAACTTAAATAATTAACAGGCATCGGTGGGTTGGAGTTAATGGGACAAATTGCATATATTAGGGTGCAAAAATTTGAAAGTTTGAATGAAAAATATTATTCCGAGCAAACCAGAGAATACAAAAATGAAGTTTACTCTATTTTATAACTTCCATTATTTTACAGTTTTTGCAGCAGAAATTTTCACATTTTTATTGATATGTGCATGGTAGTTGTATATTTTTTTAGACAAAAATAATATATAAATATATAAATTCATTAAAAACTAAATAAACCAGCCTACCATTTTTTTAGTCCAAATTGTATTGTTAAATATTTTGATATCGCTTAAAGAAATAAAACATGTATTTTAATATATGAAACTAACATATCTATTACTTATTTTAATATAATAGTAAATATCACTAGAACTTAAAAAAACTGATTCACTTATTGCAAACCTCTTGCAATTCTATTTGATTCTTGGTTTCACATGTCTCTTACCTCATCTTGTGATATAATTTTTCGTTAATGGGACTTCAACAGCAGCCACTCAAATAAACACAGTTTAGGCTTAGGACCCTCAATTTCTAAAAAACAACATTTCATATGTAGTAGATTTTTGTTACAGATTTCGGCCCATTAGTAATCCATGAACTAAAAAAGAGTAGTAGTGGGATTACCGAGTTTGGGAATTGGGATCTATGGCATTGGTCGAGTTGTGGTCTTTATTACATATTTGTATTCAAGTTTTCAAGTATGACAAAAAAACTTATTTTTGTATCCGAAGTTGGCTCTTAGTTTGCTTTACTTCCATTACGTATAGGCGTATAGCCAAGCTTGGCTATTACCAAGTGTGGGGGATGCGTCCGTACATGACTCGATTTTTTAAGGGCAAAAAAATGTTGAATTTTTTTATATCTATTTTAATAAAAACTATAATAAAAACATTTACTGATTTTTATTTTATTTTTTGTAGCTTTATTTAACCCAATTGCAAAATTTTTAAAGACCCAAATTATAAATACATTTAATCAACAAATTTTAATTCATTAAATTTTGAGGCCTAACAATATAATTTTGTAATGTTTATTTATTATTTTTATTTTCAAATTTTTAGTTATCGAACAAGAATCTATAATTTAAGCCCACTGTTTGGATGGAGCCGCACACAACACCACCGAGTCCTCTGAGACGCCCTGTGAATAGCATAAGCTTCCCCAAAATAAAAATCAAAATCAAGTTAAAATCAAAATTAAGATGTCTGCCAACATTCCGTTCGAAATCCAAACGGAAATCATCAAAAGGGTTCTTCATGTCAAGTCTTTGATTCAATTCAGATCCGTTTCAAAGCAATGGAAGTCTCTGATCGATAGCCCTGAATTCATCACTAATCACAGCGTCAACCAAAATCATCAGCATCATCTACTGGTAAGTTACAACGTCGATTCTGAAATCAAATACGTTTTTGTTGTTGATGATGATAGTTTCCCCCAACACATGTTTTCACCTGATGTTTCACCCACTGTTAACCATGCATGGATGCTCAATTGCTCTCACGGATTGGTGTGTTTGTACGGATATTCTGCAGTGCTCCGAAATGGTCTGATTGTTGTTTGGAATCCATCGATTAGAAAAACTGTTGGTATAACTTGCTATGGTGGATTTACAGCTATTGGATTTGGGGTTTGTCCGAAAACATTTGACCCGAAGATTGTCAAAATCTCACATACAAGTAATACGGATCCGAAGTGGAAAGCTGAGATTTTTACAATCAGTTCTGGGGTTTGGAGAAGTATACCAATGAATATTCATATGCCTCAAATTAATATTAGATTCAGGAACAATAAGGTGGTTATAGATGGAATTCTTTATTTGGTTACTCTTGGTTCTAACACTGGATTTATTGTCTCATTTGATTTGACAAGTGAAGAATTTGGAAAAATAGATCTTCCAGAAAATTTGGCACATGGAATTAAATCAATCTCTAAGCTTAAAGAGTCTCTTGTTGTGCTTGATTGTGATAAATCAAAAAATGTTTTAGATGTTTGGAAGATGATAAAAGATGGTGATTCTAATTACTCGTTTGAAAAACTGTACACTTTGAGTTGTGTGGCAGATGATGGTTGTGAAATTTATGATATAATTGGATTTACTAAGAATGGTCAACCAATTAGGGAACATCTATGTGAGGCTGATGATTATGAAGTATCAAAACTTGAAGTTTATGAACCCTCTACAAGACTTAGTAGTGATCTTGGGATTCATGTAAATTCTGATTCGATAATAACGATAACCTCCTACACAGATTCATTACTTCTGCTTAATCACTCGGAATCAATCATTCAGGAGTGATGATGATGATGAATTGATCATGGTGATGATGATGGCAATATTTCATCATAAATATGCATTTTATGAATCTTAAGTTTTCTCATTTTATGTCCTGTTTGGAGAATTCATTACTAGTTAATTAGTTGAAGGCTAGGAACGAGCTTAGATTCTCGGGTACTCAGGCTAAAGTTGAAAACTTGTTCAGTGAATTTAAATCGTTGGGGTTTTTGTGGTTTAAAAAAGATCTTGGCAACTCGTGTAAATTTGTAATTATGTAATATGTTGTTTGTATTCTTCCGTCCTAATTTTCAGGTTTCGGGTGTTGGTTTTATGAAGTTGATCTTTCAAAAAAAATAGCTATAATTTTTCTGCAAGTATACATGTTAAGGTTGCAAACTTACTTACTACGAACGTTGCTTGAAGATTGAATTGTTCTTGGTTGATTGTATATGTATTTTAAACTGTTGGTTTATTGCAAATTGATATCCATATGAGATTGCCATTATTGATTTCAGAAAATTATTACCCAAACTTTACCATGTAAATCGATGTTTTAGCCGTTGCTATGCATAATGCATTATATATGTTTCAAGCCGGAAGGTTTCAGCATAGAGGTATTTAAAACCGGGAGTTTGTATAATGTTGCCAGATCTACTAAATTTGGTTTTATGCTGAATCTCATGGTTTTTTTTTTTTGTTTTTTTTTTTAAATAATGGCGTTTTATTTGGATAATACAAATGAATTGATGGAAATGTCAATTGGTTTATTGTGTTTTATGCACAGGTTTGTGGTGTCTGACTAATGATATGGTTTGCTAATTTTCTGATGTAATAAATACATGGTGTTATTTTGATGGATTACTAACTATTGTGTATAATGGGATTGTTTTGTATAATGGTGTTTTGTTGAAGAATGAAAACAAAACAAACGTCAATCGGTTGTGCTATTTAACATAGGTTGACTATGGTGTGACTTAAAAAATTGTTGACAATCTATTTTGGTGTTCTGTGTATACGCATCCTAGTCGGTTGTTAACTATCATATTGCGGTGTTTATTTCTCTACTTCAATAAAAATTCAAATCAGGGTGTCATGTTCATGTTGTTACTCTGTATTTTATGTAATTTCAGTATGGTGTTCTTAAAATGTCTAAATATGGTGTTGTTTCTTAGAATGTATGGATATATTGTTCTTTATGATGGTTTTGTGTATAGTTTTATGAATTGTCATTATGATGTTTGTTTTATAAAATGTCTAAGTATGGTGTTGTTTCTTAAAATGTATAGATATGGCGTTCTTCTCTAATTCGAGGCTCTCTATCATCATCATCATCGTACTCAGTATATCTCACCTAAAGATAGGGTCTGAGGAGAGTACGATGAAGACAAGCCTTACCTCTACCCCGTAGGAGTAGAGAGGCTGCTCCGAAAGAGACCCACGGCTCATGATACTTGATTAACCGTCATCCCAACGCTTTTAACGTTATTTTCACGAAAATAAGTAAAATAACGTTAAAACTAGTGCAAATTTTACTTTTGCCGCTTGAGAGTCCACACATATATACATTATATGCGCACCGCAAACGGGGCGTAAATTGGAGGCTCTCTATGTGGTGTTTAAATTGTCATTATGATGTTTGTATTATTGAGTTTTTATGTCTTCTTCTATGATATGGTCTAATTATGGTGGTGATGTTCTATGTATGGTGTTTTTTTTCCTTATGTTATACATGCAAACATTGGGTCTTTCCGAGGATGACTTGAACCTCTCATTTGATTTTAGTTATGAAAGTGAAGATGGACACAAATTCGTATACACACACGAACACACATATACACAAATTGGATACATTACAATCATCCAGGATTACATATTTATACTACTTTGTTACATATTTATACTGCTTTGTTGGTGGTTAGTATGTCCTAACTAACGTTAACTATCAAGGTAAATATTTAACCATGAGTTCAGTTAATTACTAGTCTTGACGATTTTACCCCTGAGGACTTAGAACCTATTAAAACACACATAGGGCTGTTATAATACATGTTCCCACAACACATTAAAACATTACAAATAGACACAACTTAAAGCTATTGTTTGACTCAATTGACCTATTAAGGTTTTGATATTACAACTTAATCATATGGTGCAATTAAATATAGTTGATCTATAATAAGGTTTTAATGATATTACATGCAGGATTTCATCAAGCTTCTTCTGCCAAGTTCAGTGATCTACAAGAGATTTAAGACATAATAGAACAAGGTGGTAATAATGGTTATAATTCTTAAAAATTCAGATGGATTTGCTAATGCAATTAAACTAATTTATAGTAGGTCACCAAGTCAATAGCTAAAACACATTTGAAGATTATAATTACTGAATGGTATAGTGGTGGCCTGTACTAAATTAAAACAACATAGAAATTGTATTGCTATTTTATAATGACAAATCCCTTTGTTATATGGATGGATAATGTATTCATCTCATTTAATATCATGCTGTTTTGTCTTGATCGTCTAATCTCGTGTGTTTTCTTTCTTCAATCGTTATCTCTTTTCAGTGTTAGTATTTTACCAATGACACTCATCTTTACATTACAAACGAAGCATTAAAAAAACAGAGTTATATAGAGATACCTAGCAGCAACGCGTGCGACAGTCATATCTAGTTAGATGCAATGGCGTACCCACTTGATAGGTAAGGGGGGCAGCCGCCCTCCTTGAACTTTTTTTTCCCAGTGGTATATTTATGTTAAAATCTCGACCGTCCCCTATAAAATTTTATAATTGCCCCCAATTCGCCCCCCCCCCAAAATCCACTTTTAATTTTGAAAGTTTGTAATAAAACCTAAGGGGCTATTTGACAACTTCTGAAACAGTAAGATGTTTGAA
>WOUH02026287.1:0-13832 GCA_009936405.2 Stevia rebaudiana
CTCTACTCGTGAACCGTCACCAAAGCGTACTTGACCCGTGATCTTCTCATCAAGGCTTGTGAAATAGGATTTCACTCCGGTCATGTGATTACTAGCACCATTATCTAGGTACCAAACTCCACTATCTTTAGGTTCCGACTCGTATAATTTTGGATTTATTTTATCTTCATTAAGGAAAACTTGTTCGATTTTCATGAGAATATCCGGCCCTTGATGATCACTCGTTTCGGCATAGTTTGCTTCTTGTCGTCTACCCTTTCGATCCGGGCATACCGATGCATAGTGACCTAGCTTGTCACACCGAAAACATTGGACTTGAGAATTGTCTTTTTTTCCCCCAAATTTCCCGGTGTCATTACTTGCATCATCACCGGTTTTAAACGGGTCTTGCCGTGCTCGAGCCCCACCCCTCCCACGGCCACGTCCACGGGAGGTGGTTTGCCCACTTGACTTTCCTCTTGATCCCGAAGACTCTCCTTTACCCGTACCCGAAACCTTGTTGAACATTAACTTACTAGTGTTTTCGGACTCGCCTTCAACACTTTTGACGCGATCCTCAAACGCTTTAAGTCTCCCAACAATTTCTTCAAACTTCATTGTATTGAGATCCACCATTTGCTCGATGGAGGCTACAATATTTATAAAACGTTTAGGCATCATGGTTAAAAATTTTCTTACCAAAAGCTTGTCTTCTAAAATGGATCCGAAAGCGGCGTATTGTGAAACAAGACTTTGTAACCTTGCGGCGACATCGTCAATTGACTCCGAGTCCATCTTCATCGACTCAAACTCGGTATTTAGGGTTTGAAGGCGTGCTTCCTTCACCCTATCCGCACCAACGTGGCGGGTTTTGATAGCCACCCATATGTCTTTTGCAAGTTCGTGTTGCGCCACTTGCATAATCTGACTCTCGGGTAAAGCTTGGTATATAATGGGCTATATCCCAGAATGGGCTCGTATAGCCCAGTAAACTAAATTAACATACAAAGCCCACATATTGAAGGGCCCGGCCCATCCACTTCTCCTTATAAAAAGAGGGCCTATGGCTTTCTTGAGGGGGATTCCATCCCGAGCTCTCTCTCTAATAATCAAAACAGCTTCATTCGGAAGGACATTCCAGTCCATGTCCTTCCTTCAGAGCATTCATCATTCACGCAGGAAAACCTGCACACCCACATAACTTCTTCTCTGCATAAACACACATATGCACGGGGACCCGATGATGGCTATGATGATGATGGTCTCAGATCTGAGCCGGAGGTCATCCCCTCCACACACAACACGAACATGGGTCGGTCCAAGTATCATACCCCGAGTCAATATCCCATGGGACACATACATTGGCTTCTTCATCTCCCATTGATTCGACGATAATGGGTCTTTGCATGATTTCTCACCCAAAAGAAACTAAAAATCTCAATCTCTTCCACCAAATTTGACCTCCAATGAGGTAGACTTATTCAATGCCTTCGTTATTAGCCTTCGGGACCATAAGGATTTTAGAAACACTTCTACCTACCCGATCCCTTGCCAACATGAACAATGTCTCGTTTATCCTAGAAGTAGTAATACACGATTATTGGGGATTTGGGGAGATTCTAGACCAACTCAAAATCGACTCCCAGCCATACGGCTTTTGCCAATCCACATGAAATGATGAAATGAAAATTTGATCGGCACTTTCCACATGGTCCTCACATATTTCATACAAAATTGATTGTAGTTGCATGTTTCTCCTCATCAATGCCGATTTAGTGGACAGCCTATCTAGATCTGTTCACCATGCCAGAAAATTCACCTTTTAGGGACCAATTATTTCAAATAAAGGTAGAAGAACGACCGAGTAGATGGATAATAACATTGCATCTTTCACACTTTACACTAAGAAGGTTTCTTCATTTCCAACTGTAATTTCCCAATCCAAATTGAAATTAAATAAGAGATTTGATAAATTATGCAACTCTAGTTCTTCGGCTTAGCAGAGGGAGGTTACTGACCTTCTAAAACTCAACCTTAGCATGCCATCAACTTTCTCCATTATACTACAACAAAACCAACTTTTCACAACAACTTACTAGTTGGTTTTCCCGGCTACTTGTTGTTGGTATAGGTTTCCCCAACTACAAGTTGTCGGCAAATGTACGTGTTGTTTACATAGCCTCGATGTGATAAGTTTAAATAGTTGTCGGGAATGTGTTGTCGGAATAGGTTTAAGCAATCCCGACCACATAATGTCGGTAAAGGTTCATTTTTTTCTTATTAAAAAATAATGTTTAATATATTGAAATATAGACCACAAAAAATAAATCAAAACTGAAAAATGAATCCCGACGACATGTCGTCGGGATTGATTATATAAATATTTATTGAATAGGGTTTCGTTTTATATTAATAAAAATCAAGAAATTATTATATAATCATTCCCGACGACAAGTTGTAGCAATGATTATATAATCATTTCTTGATTTTTATTGATATATTTGAAACCCTAATTAGGAAATAATTAAATAATCAATCCCGATTACACGTCGCCGGGATTGATTATTAATTATTTCCTAACTTCTCTTAATAGAAAACTAAACCTGATAAATATTTTATTATTTGGTCTTTCCCGGTGACTTGTATTCGGATTACTCAAAAAAGGTTTTGGCAGCAAACTGCTGGTTTTATCATTTTCTGGCTTTTAAAACCCCTGTTTTCTCCCGATTTTCAATCCTTGTTTTCAACACCTAAAATACCCACAAATTAAAATTCTAATAAATTATCCGTAACCAAATACGTTCAAAACACACAAAATCAAATTCAAATACAAATTTAACAACCACATTGTTTGTTTATTCATCATCAAAAGAATCATCATTTTGACTTGAGCGACTGTGTTCTCATTTTTGTTGCCATGATTTCATTTGTTGTTGAAAATCATCCATTTTTTGTTGTGACTGTTGTTGTTGTCGTCGTTGAAATTCTTCCATTTGTTGTTGTGCATTTTGTTATTGTTGTTGTTGGAAGGCCTCAAATTGTTGTTAACATTATGATTGACTTGGCCCTGGTTGGTCCATATCCTTATTCTCCGAATGTTCTTTCAACCTTTCTACTTCTTCGACTATGCGGTTCTACAATAATAAACGATAAAATGGGTCAAAATATGTCATTTCATCCACAAATTGCATATCTTATCATAGTTAAACGGGTTTTGCCTATTTTTTACCAAACCTAACTTTAATTTACCATAATATACAACATTTAGGTTAAAATGTGTCATTTCAGCTATAAATTGCATATTTAACATAGTTAAATTGCTATCACCTATTTTTTACCAACACTAATATTTCCGTCAAAAAATAAGTAGTTCAAATTTTAGTTATTCCGAATTAGTTTTATGAGGCTAAGTGTTTGTATAATCTTAAAATCAAGTGAATAAACGATTATGTAAAATTATCCTTAATTATCTTTAAGTATCCTTAAGTATCCTGAAGGATAGTTAATAAAATTAAATGAAAAGTAAATAACAAGGATTTTTAGCGAGGAAAGCCTTAATCCTTAAAGATTGCCGGCGTAAAACCTCGGACAAATGACCAAATAATCACCTGTCAAGTTAATATTACTAATAAATGAAATGAATACAATATAAAGCAAACCGATGGTTGAACTCTATGATAAATGCCGAAAATGCTAAGTGTGAATGTAGAAAGCAAAGAATCGAGAACAGTGAGTAGAGAGTAGTAAGCTATCGAAAACTGGTGTGTTAAGTGAGAGTATGAGTGAATTGTGTGTTGTGATGTGTGTTTCCTAATGACTATTGGTTCCTTATTTTATAGTAAAATAAATAACAGTATCCCCGAATATCCCGGAGAATATCCTGACTTACTCTCAATCTTCTTCTATAATTGCTGCCATGTCTCTTATCCGAGTATAACTCCATTCCCACGTCCATTTAAGCACGTGTAGCAGTTAGTTTTACCTAAATATCGAATCTTTAGGACCAATCTAGTCAGCATGAGTCATCGACCGTTGGAGGCTTGTTCAACACTTGTAGCTGGTATTTAGGGATGTTCACACATTTTATTTAACTATATCCCGACTTTTAAGGTAAGACTTAGTCCATAATAAGTTATCTGCAAGCACAAGTCGAACTATACAGAGAAAAGATCCATTAGTAGCGTTAGTATATCAGAATAGTTCAGGATCCCGGAATTATTTAGGATAACTCAGGATAATTTAGGATAATTCAGTTGACTTATATTAAGTTATATTTCATCCTTTTAAAGACATTTTTCTAATCTGAAGCACTAAACAAAGTAGTTATTAATTCAGGATCCTTATATATCATTGGGAATAGAAATACTAAAGATCCTTAGGTATCCATGTAAATATAAATATTAGGGATCCTTACTCAGAAAATCCGGGCATAACAACTAACTTTAATTTACCATAATATGCCATTTAGGTCAAACAAATTGGGTAACAAATTGGGTCTGGTCACTTACATAATTTGCCTTCGCGGCTTCATTACCCACTTGCCACCCCTCGTATGCATTTGCTGAAAGTTGTTAATATAGCGACAGAACCCACGTTGTTGTTGCTGTAAAGATCATAAATGCTATTAGTGATATCACATTTTTACACTTTTGTACTATAGTAACATATTTTGGTACATGTTTCCATTGTCTTTGGGTGTATGATTGACTCCCGTGCAAACTTGGATATGTATGTTTTTTTTTTGTTTTAAACATTGTGAGCGCTATGGGAAATGTGTTTCTCATCTGTGAATAGTTGATCAATCAACTTCTGCCATCTTCCAAGACTAATATCGTTTGTTGGGATAGCCTTGGTACGTTCAATATCCTCGTACCCACCAACAATACTGAAATGAAGTTTCATTTCATTCTTGCGGTCTTTGTATGCCCTTTGGCATTTTCTATTGATGGATGCTTGAACCTTAGGCCAGTATTCTTCTCGTTGAGCCTGACAAGATCAAAGTAGTTCTACAAAAAGAAGTAATTAAGTTACATATAATTTAAGGTTATATAAACAAATCATAAGATTATCTACTTACATAGAGAGATGGGTACATATCACGTTTAAAGTTATTGGGAACTTGCTTACCAAGATATATCTAGACACATATCTGATAAAATCAGACCTTTGGTCTCCGAAAACACATATTGACCGTTTTCAGGATGCACATCAATTCGCATTGGCCGATTATTGTTTGCTTCAAATTTTTTATACATTTTTGCGTTTGTGGCTCTCTCACGTCTCAGGGGCTTTGCTATAATGGTAAATGAAATTGAAAAGTTAGCAAATAAATATAGTCGAATTAAAGACATGTAATAAGCAGATGAAGTAACTTACAGCTCTCACAAGCATTGGGTAACCTATGAGGATCCCTAGGTGGAGGCTTATTGCCCCCATCACCTCCATGCCCTCGTGCGACGTCTCCTATTCCTTCAACAAATAACATGTCTTATCACTAAAATAAAGTGTCCTAAAGATCATCATCTTTGTCTCCATCTTTTGAAGACATATCATACAATACAATGTATGGTCATCATCTTTTGTTTCATCACCATCAAGAGTTTCATCCTTGACAACCGAAGCCATAGAACTTTTGTCACTACTTTCACCATGAGCCGTCCTTATGGGCAAGCAACCTAAGTCGACAACCAAGTTACACTTTAACGATTGGGTGTCTCGTACCACATATGTCTCATCATCAAATTCACAGTCTGATTCGACAACCAAGTTATAATCAGATGATTGAGTGTTGTGAAATACATCAGCAACACTCATACTTGGATTGTCCCACAGTTTTCAATGATGAACGTATTCCACCACCTTCCAATTGTTGGTGGTTGGAGATGGATCTTGGAGATAAAGCACTTGCTTAGCCTAGGTGGCTAAAATATAAAGTTGATCATCATTCAATGCTTTATCACCATACCATTCCAAGCTCGTGTTGATAGTAGTGATATTGTCTTTCTTGCTTAGTTGTTGCCCGCCGTGTTAAACCATTTACAACAAAATACTACAACCGAATAATTATAAAAATAATTCAACTCCAAGATATCAACTAGTAGACCATACCATGTACTACCATCACCTCCTATGCTAACCATACCACTATTTTGATTAGTACTTTTTTCATCACGGATATGTACGACAAATCTAACCACTTTAACTATGCAATCCTGGTAAGAACAAGCTCCCAATGGGCCATATGCCAAATCCCGTAATTCTTTGTGTGTCTCTTGAGACATACTTGATGATGACGAAGATGAAGATGTGTCACATTCATACTTAAATCACAAGAAAACAATTTGGGGCACTCGACAGCTCTGACAACGGTGGT
Source organism: Stevia rebaudiana (assembly GCA_009936405.2). Lineage (NCBI taxonomy): Eukaryota > Viridiplantae > Streptophyta > Magnoliopsida > Asterales > Asteraceae > Stevia > Stevia rebaudiana. The sequence goes on from WOUH02026287.1 coordinate 6,353, forward strand.
AGAGAGCTCCGACGGTGGTGGTTTGATTTGGGGAGGGTGTGGTTGTCGTCGACTGGGATGTGGAGAAAACAATTTGGGGGCAAAACTAATATGTTCTCGCGCGACCTAATTTGTACATGCACTTGACGATACTCGATAGGTCCCAACAACATGTTTTAAAAAGACAAAGTCGTTTTGTTTCTTGAATAAATTAAAAGGTTTAAAAAAATTAATCTTTCCCCAAAACTAGTCATCGGGATAGACTAAGTTAAAAACGAAGTCATGCGTTTTTTAAATAAACAAAAAGGTTAAAAAAAGGAGAACCTACTTGTTGTCGGGAAAATTCACCCAAAAAATTGAGCGGGTGTTGACTTCTTTTGGCGCTCGTACTTAAAAATTTGACAGAAAAAATATCTTGACCTATCCCGACAACTTCTGTTCGGGATTGAACTTATAGTATTTATTTAATATTTATTCGTGTGAGAATATTTTGTTAGTGTTCTAAAGTTGTCGGGATATTTGTTATTTATATACATAATTTTTATTTTATAATAATGTATACAAATGCTTACATATATATATATCATACATACTTACATACAAATCATACATATATATTTACATATTTACAAACTAACATACATACATACAATCATGCATGCATACATGCATACACACCTACAATCATACATGCATACATGCTTACATACTTACACACTTACATACAACTCTTAACATTCACATACATACATACAATCATACATACATACATGCTTACATACTTACACACTTACATACAACTCTTAACATTCACATACATACATACAATCATACATACTTACACACTAACATGTATACACATAAACTATATACACACACATACATAAATTCACACATACATAATTACATACAACTATATACATACACACACTTATGGTTACATACACTAATACAGCTTACATACACCCATACACTCACGTTTATATACATACACACAGTCATGATTACATACATAAACATGTGGATACATACATACAAATCATACATATATGTTTACATACCTACACACTAACATACATACATACATACATACAATCATACATGCATACATGCATACATGCTTACGTATGTCACACCCCAACCGGTGGCGGAAACACCGGCGTGACTTAATTGTTCATCACACGTGCCACTAAGTGTTACAATAATATTAACATACAAAATTATTTATTTCATTGAGTTGAATAACAAAGCAAATACACCATTTAAAGTGAAATACATACAACAAAAACATATAAGCTCTAATTAATTAATCTAGGCTCATACTCCTTAGATTGTCAAACAACTTGAATCCTTACCCTGTTACACATGTAAAATAAAGAATATCAACTACAAAAGTAGTTGGTGAGCATTTCAATATATATAGTATATAAGGTTTAAAAATCATATGATCTAAGGTTTATATGAATCATGACAAATGTACTGATAAACGAATAAAGATAATCAAATCTCATTCATTCCGTGTTGGCTTGATTAAGAGATAATACACTCTTATGTATATTCCTGAATATGCAGAGAGATAATACACTCTCGTGAATGTGTAAAGAGATAAAACACTCTCTTGAATATGAATGATGTATGACAATTAATTCAAATAGCACGTAAACACACAACATGTGGTTCATCAAGTCATCAAATAAACACTTAGGATTTGCATGTGAACCATGAATATATGTAAAATAATAATTTGAATACGTGACATATGTAACAGCCCGAAAATGTAAATAGCAGGAAAAAGATAGCAAATACTCACAGTTTGCAAAGCGATCCAATAATTACAACTTGAGTAGTTATAATAATCTGAGAATCACAATACAACCTAAAATGTGAATAAGTATAAGTGTAACTAAGTATTTCTAGAATCCAAGAACGGGGCTATTTCTTAGTGTTCATATAAACACACATGAATATCAAATTTTAAGTTTAATAATTCTGTGATTCGGTTGTTTATGTAAATTCGCTAAGTCTTATTTAAGTATTACTAAATATTGTCTAAATTAGTTAATTGTCTTATTTAGTATTTACTAAATAATAATTTAACAAAAATTATATAGGCTATTTTAAGAATAATGTTAAACAAATTTTATTCTTTGAAATTTATATTTATCCACGTATATTTTAAAAGTTTGAATGTTTTATTTAATTATAACTTAAATATAAGTTTTTTATAAACTTAACTAAAATTCTAGTTTAATATTTTATACAATCATGTTTTAAAAATGATGAACTTTGATATAAAGTTGGTGAAAATCTGATTTAAAATGAATGAAATATGATTTTATTAAATTTTGTATTACAAGGAAAGCGATGATCAACAATTTATAAAAAAAAGAACTAAAAATCAGTTGCCAGGGGTACGGCCACTGAGGCTCGAACCCGAGACCAAAGGAACAAGACGTGGACACCAAACCACTAGGCTACGCTGTATTCAGTTGATTTTGATAGCTTTTAAATGATTATGTGTTGCGTCTGTGTTCATCCCCTATTCAAAACATACGAGCCCTAAATACTATTTGTCCCAAATTGAATCCGATTGTTGTTCGAATGACATATTAAAGTTAGGGATTTTAATCTATGCATAAAAACTAGTGGAATAGACTCTAGAATCACCTAATTTGGTTACGGTTTGAAGGAGATTGATTCCGGGTCCGTTCTTCATGTTCTTGAGCGGCTGTCCCGGTTAGATATGGATTTCTAAGAGTTCTTGAGAGGGTTTTGAGAGGTGTATCAGTTCCGGTTCATGATTTGTATGTGTTTTTGACTGTTTGATTAGATCGATTAGTGCGTCGAATGGGTTCTTCGATAGTGGTTCTTAGTCACAAGAGGTTGTGATTAATTTGGAATTAAACGTTGATTAAACCAAAACATGAATGTTGTAATGATTTTGCGTGATGATTGGGGTCATGTAACAGTTCTTACCAATTGAAAGGTCAATTAATGAGGATTTACGAGGTGGCCGGCGACGAGATGTTTCGTCGGAATGGTGGCCGGAAATGTGGTTGCCGGCGAAGTGAGGGATCGGGAATACGGAATTCTTCTGTTGACTACGTCAACTGATGGGGGAGGTTTTGGGAATGACGATTCTAGTCCCTTTCTTCCTTCTTTTCATAATTTGAACACCATGTATGGTTTTATCCTAGTTTTAGTTTGTTTTATTGTAATTTGAACACACATTTTGTCGAATGAATTATTTTAACCTTTATTTATATAAAACATTATATTTTTATAAAGTTTATATAATAAAAGTACAAAAGTCTTTATTTTATTGTTAATTCACATTTTTATGTTTATTTTTCTTGATTAGTAATCAAACTAATTATTAATTAGATTTTTTTTAAAACATAAAATAATAACGTAAAGGTTTTATTAATGACTGACAATAATTATACATCGGAAAATATAATCGGGAAAATCTCAGATGTTACAGTTTGATACCCTCCCTGCAGGCTCTATTCAAAACTGGACAGAACTGCGCACTACTTTTCAGAACAAGTTCTATCCTTCTTACCGTGCAACTCGACTTCGTGAGCAGATTCATTCATTCCGCATGGGAGAAGAGGAGGACTATTATCTAGCCTGGGAGAGGTTAATGATCTACTTGCTTCTTGCCCGAAGCATGGCATGGCCGACTGGGCGTTGGTAGAGAAGTTTTATAGTGGCCTCAATCAAAGAATGAGAAACACCTTCAGCACTGCTACTGGAGGACACTTGATGGAGATGAGGACTATAGATGAGTGCAAGGAGTTGTTTGCCTCTTTCGCCAGAGCTGAGTATGTGACTCCCCGAGATTCTAGGAATTAAAATCATAGAGCCACTAACACCCCTCCTTCTACCACTTCTAGGGGTGTTTATCAGATAAACTTTGATAGTGGCTTGGTCTATACTATTGAAGCCTTCGCGAAAGAGATGAGAGAGGTCAAGATGAAGTTAGACAAATGTGAGATATGCCAAGGAGGGCATGAAATGAGAGAATGCCCAGTTCATACATCCGAGTAGCTAGATTCGATAAACAGCGGGTGGTATAAACCAATGACAAATGATTACCGTCAGAATTATAATCAAAACTCCAATTGGAGAAATTCTAACCAGAACGCCAACAAAAGCTCTAAGTGGCTAAGTGGAAATTCATACGGTAATCAGCAGAGGCAAACTCTATTCCCGAACCAGCCTCCAGTTGAGCCCAGAGCCGCCCCTTCTTCCTCTAATTTCCCTCCTTTTTCCTCTACCCCGTCTTCTTCTGGGCCTGACCTCACTTCCATACAAGCCAACATTGACAACGTCACATGCATGTTGCAAGCTAACTCCGATAGAACATAAACTCAATATGCGGAGCTAAAACATGAGCTACAACTTGTCAGGCCTGAGCAGAAGGAGCATAGTCTAAAGCTAGATGGCCAGCAAGCCCAAATCAGAAATCTAAGGGCCAAGTATATTGATCTAGCCACAAAGGTTAATGAACGCTCATCTGGTAGCCTACCGAGTGGCACGGTCAATAACCCGAAGCCTTCATACTACAATGTGCATGCAAAAGCCATATCTACACGCAGTGGCCGACAGTTAGTGACACCCCTTACAAGGATTGAGGAGGATGATGACGAGGAGGTAGATGAGGAGATTGTTTTGGAGGCACCAGTAGAGAAGTTGACCCCCAAGCTAGTGTAGGGAGTGCACCATCTGGAGGTAATAAGGTAGTCATTGACGAGGTAAGTGAGAAGCATGTAGGTAGTAAAGAGAGTGGTGTTGCTCCTGAAAAGGGAAAGGCCTCGGTTACCAGTTCTAAGCCTAAACCGCCATATCCTGATAGGCTTAACCGCAACCGAGAAGCGGAACAGTTTACCAAGTTCATTGAGGCACTCCAACATACAGCTAAGTATGTTAAATTCTTGAAAAATCTGCTATCCAATAAGCAGAAGTTGGAGTCTTGCCTTGCTGTCACATTCGATGCAAAATGCTCTGCAGTGGTTCAGAGTAACCCCCGTTCACACTATTAAGTATTTTGAGTGTTCGACTATCGGGTGAAACTCCCGATTGTAAATTTTGTAACTTAAATCGTTAGCTTTTCGTCGTTTTGTTTTTTGAGTCATTCCCGAGTCGTTTCCGATCCATTTCGCGAAAGGACTAGTCAGTTAGATAGGGAACATCCTGAAGTAATGGGTTCTGAATTTTCACGATAATCCGATGTCGAGAGAGAGAGATACACCACGAAGAAGTCGACTTAAAAATGAGAGTTTGGGTGAAAATTTCAAAAAGTTTCTGTGTTTCTAACCTACGCGACACGCGCAGCTTTTCATACATAACCGCGCGATATGCGTTGCTCATCCGAGGGGGGCGACCTTTCATTAGCCTCGTGGTACGCGCCACACAAGGTCTAACACCTGCGCGGTACGCGACCACTTTACTGATCTCGAAAAATAAAACCCCAAATCGGGATCGTCTTCTTCATTTCACCCCCCCCACCCCCCCCCCCCCCCCCCGGAACACCTTTGCCCTCGCCAACCACCGTCGCAACAACCACCCTTTTCTCTATCTCTCCAGGTACACTTTCTCTCTCTCTCTCTTGAACCACCACCGCCGTTTGCGGTGGTGGGTTCTTTCTTCCGGTCGCCCTTTAACAACCATAACCACCGCCGACCATGGTGGTCCGTCGCCGGAAGTCCATTGTCACCACCACCGAGGTGGTGGCCCGTATTACTTTGACCCGTATCATTTTGACCCGAAATAGTTGACCCAGAAACACCACCTCAGTTGGGTGGCGGTCAATAGCCCAGTTCTGGACCCGGAACTACCACCGAGAGGTGGCGGTCAAAATCCGTTTGCATTTGGTGATCTCGACCCGAGCCGGTTCGGGTCGGGTTAAAATCCCGTCTCATTTTCGCGCGTTTTTTGATTATTATCTTTTATTTAGATTGATTCAGCTCACCGAAACTAGTTCGCGCGGGTTCAGTTTACAGACTCCTTGGATTCTATCTTCTCGCGCTACGGTACGTTCGGGATTTGTTTTGTTAGAGTATGTTTTTCAGTTATTGAGTCAGTCTATGCTTATCGAGTCATTGTAGTTTGATTGAGCTTAAATTGTTAAATCTTTATTGATTGATTGTTTGTGTTTGATATGGGCACGAGTAGTTAAATGGCTCCACTCTTATGTGCCAGATTGTTTAAGTTACTAGTTTATAGTTAAAAGCTCGTAAATTGAATTAAATTGAACGATTTTAATTGATTGCGGTTGTTTAAGGATGAAACACTCCTGGTATATCGTCTGTATACTAGGGGGAGTTTTCGATCCTGTTTTTGATGAGCATAGTTCAGGTTAGTGTGGGGATCGGGTGAACCGGTTGATACTCAATCTCTATTTCAACCGGTTTACTTGATTTTCGTGGTCTTTATTTGTTCATTTTGGCTAACCGTCAACTAATTCGCGTTTATTGTTGCGAATTTGTACAATTTTGTAAATTGAGTAAATATTCATTTTCGTAACTTTTTTTCTTTAAAAATCACAAAAAGATTTTCTTTTCTTAGTTTTTAGTTAATTTTCAGTCAATAAATTATAAAAATACAAAAATATGTCAATTCTGTTTCATAGTATAATGATTCTATCTGTTTTGTGCGTATATGCTTATTACTAGATAGGTATGGCCGAGAGTAGTCGCGCATGCGCAAAGCGCCAGAGAGTTAGGCGCAACACCGCAACACCGTCATGTCTTATTGCTTACAGCGATGCCGACCCACAGTTTCCTACGTTGGAGGAGGACCCACCCAAACCGGAGGACCGTCTTCCACTATGAGATCACAATTTTATGAGGTTCGTTGATCCCTCAGCGGAGCTCACTCTTTTAGATCGCCTCGTAGGTTGAGACCACCTAGCCCATAGGACGTATAGTTTCCTTCTCCTGACCTAGTTAGGTGCTAGAGATAGGTTCGTAGAGCTTTTAGGTGATAGATGGTTAGACGCCCTAGCTTGTTTTGATTTACCATATCTTGAGCTCACCATATAGTTTCATTTGACCCTCAGGAATCAGGTCGGTGACTTCAACCAGCCCAACGCCATCTCGTTTGCCCTCGGCAGACAGACGTACTCGATGTCTGTGCCGACTTTTGCAGTAGCGCTTGGCTTCTACACGGAGACAGAGATCGCCCTTCCAGCTTTCCGTTCCGCACTTCGAGGCGTGGTCCGTTCCACTATCGAGGTTGGGGCAACTGTCCGCCAACTCGAGACCTTCTGGACCACCCATGCGGATGGTCCTTTCTCCACACAAGCTGTCGAGTCGTCCTTGCATGATCCTTTCCACCGCTACATCCACAGGATCCTGGCTTATACCTAGATCGGTCGCCACTCCAGCACCGATAAGGTCAGCCAGCTCGACGCATTTTTGTTGGATATTGGATGTCCGATCATCGATAAAAGTCAACGTTACTAATTAAAGGTATGATCCAAGAGTTACACTTT
>WOUH02026308.1:0-13829 GCA_009936405.2 Stevia rebaudiana
ATATAGGGGAAGGTTTGTTTTGAAACCAATGTTTAGTGAAAACCAAGACAACCACTATCACCACATATATAAATCTATGTAAATAATACGACCTACATACATGTAATATAAAAGTTACATATATGTAAAACGTTGTTTATAGTGGGTTTTCATGGTTTTCATGAATTTTATTGGTTTTTATTTGATCTCAACCTATTATATATATCTATATATATATATATATGGGAAGGATAATATGAAAACCCTGTCCAGTTGAGAAAACCCTAGAAACCCTATTATAGCCGTTGATCTTGAGATTGGATGACTGAGATCATTTCAGAAAATGTAACATATGTAAACATATGTTACAATTATTTCACTGAAAAACATGTTTTTTTAATTTATTTTAGGGGTATTTGTTTTTAAAAAAAAAGTACTCAGCGCTTTTTTGTTTTTTTTTAATAAAAAGTTACGAAAATGCATTAAAAAGTAAGCCTTTTAAAAAAAAAATTTAACTTAGAGTTTTTGAGTGTTCTTTAAAGTTTCTAGGATTTTCTCAACTCGTGAGAAATTCATAGTATATTTACACTATATATATATATATATATATATATATATAGGGGAAAGTGAATACGGGGTTGTTACGCACCTAACTTAGATGTAAAACCATTCAAAATAACCTCATTTTGATTAAATCAGAATAAAAAATGATTTTGATCTTATTTCCTTGATTATCATTCATAATTTCACATATATATTGGACAAAAAAACACATCATAAAGCCTTGTATTTCAAATTGGCTTATTTAACACAAATATGAAGACATAAAAATTAAAATTCATATTTGTAACTATGATGAAGAAAAAGTAGTGAAAAGTTATATGGATTGATAGCAAATAACTAGATAAAGAAGATTTAAGCTAAAAATCTACGTTAATTTAATCAAAATGAGGTTATTTTGAATGGTTTTACACCTAAGTTAGGTGCGTAACAGCCCCGTATTCACTTTCCTCATATATATATATAATATAGTATGAAAATATTTTTAAAAAAACCACTCGGCGTTTTTTTATAACTTTTTCACCAAAAGTCTTAGATTTTGATGTATAATTGATGTGCGTGATAGTGCAGTTAAAACTCAAGTAATAATATTTATAGTAAACGATCAAAACAAATCCACACAGTAACGACAAATGTACCGGTCGCGATGTAGTGGGAATCGAAAGAACAAGTATCGTCCAAGGAATCAAGGACAGAACCTAAGCACAAACTCTGATCAAACTCGACTGTACTAACTAATAACTAATAAAGCAATAAATGGGGGAGGTTTAAACTTAAAATCAAATATACTTAGACTAACTAGTTATTCTACTGGGTAGACGAAATCAGACAAAGAAATTACTACTCTGGTTAAGAATCCTAACTGCGAATCTTGAGTTTCTCTAGAATATAGAATTACGCGGAACTAATAAAATCTCCTCTCGGTCTCCCTGACTATGCTAATGTACCACTAATCTGGTCATCCTCTCGGTCGGTCTCAGAAATAATGGTGACCAATTAATGCAACTATGACACATGTTAACAAGACTCTAGGTAAAGATCTCATCTCGGCCTGACTCTACCAAATCAAGACTCACCCGACTATCTATCTCCTCTCGGTCTCAAGAATAGGAAGAACACTAACCACCTCTAAGGTCCTAATGACTATTCCTATGAAATTTTGGCCTAAAAACCAAAAACTAGCTACAAACACACAACAAGCAACTCTAATAAGTATCCAAACATGACAGACTATCACTAAGACACTTATGGAACATTCAGTGGTCACAAATCAGTAGAAAGTATTCAAATACATCACAGAAGCATCAACAAATGTTTATAATGAACATAAATCCAATCAATAGTTCAATTAAACTAGAAAAACTCAATCAATCAATCAATTAATCATCAAACCCAAGTAGCTAATCAAATCAGCCTCTATACATGATCCAAAACAGTAAACTAACTACACAAAACTGATCAACGGTTACAATTAAGATGAAAAAGAATAAAACAATGCAAACCAATGATCACTAGCACCCAAGTAGCATCCAAACGCTAATCCTTTGGTCCAATTGCTCCTTGTTGCTTCAAGGTCTCTGAAAATCATCCCCAATGCGGTTGTGAACCGAACTCCTTTGAAAGAAATCGTAACATTCTATTTATAATATAAAAAATTTAGGTTTTTTCCTCGGTTTTAAGTTTTCCCGCGTACTGCGCCCCATTTGGGAGCTTCCCTGCGTATACCGCCTAGGAAAAATTAGTCGGGATGGCGATTTTCACTTTGCGGGACTAAGGCGCTACGCGCGGCATCACACGGATGTCTTGGGAGTAGCGCGGACGTGTGGTTTTCAGATTTTTGTTGTTTTGTTCCATGCTTCGTCGGGTGTTCGTTCGTCGTCCGTTTTAGCTTGTTTTCACTCCTTTAGCTCCCCAACACCTACATTTCAACATAACACTAAATAATATACAAAAACTAATAAAAACTAATATAAATTACATAAAAACAAATACGAAATACAAGGGAAAATACGTGTGTTTCGTAACACATCAAACATCCACACACTTAAGCTTTTTTCTTCCCTGAAAAAGCCTTACGCAATGGAATCACAACTCAGAACTAGTTCATTTAAAACAATTAAGCACAAACTACAAGTCTATCGCGATTGCCAATATATTTGTCCACTTATACCCAACAACCAACAATCAGTTTCCCAATATCATGACAATTTATGTTCAAGTTATAAATCATTCCTAATATGTTTCTCACACACAAGTAACAGATCAATCAAGTTTATTTAAAATTTCTAGAAAAAAAAAAGTCACAGGACTACCTACCACTACACTCAAAAACTCTAAAACAATTAAAATTAGACTAATTTTTAGATGGAAGCGGATTAGGTATGAGCATTTTGCATTTATATACGTTTATTCATTGGAAGCACATTTATAATATACAATGGACCTAACTTAATGATGTTTCAACCAAGCTGTTATTCAGAAATATGACACATAAGCTGCAACCCTTTTATTCATTTCATTTCATATAACTTTTCTATGCTCATCTCAAACGGTGGACTGGTGGTTTTTAGCGGGTTCCATCCTTTGGATATGCGAAATTAATAAAAAATTAACTACTTTAGATCCTAAGACTGCAGTGTTTTCCCCTACTCTAATAAACAAACCTAAAATCATTATTACTCATGGTAAAACCCACAAAATTCATGATATTTAAGTATATTAATTCAATCAAAAGGAAAAACCGACTATTGGCTGGGTCTACTGACATGTCACAAATAGTTGTATAATTTCAAAAACAACTTCAATATAGAACCAAAAGTGAGTTTTAACTATCACCTTTCATTTAAGATGCACCAGACTCAAACAAGGACTTTTATCAAAATCTTTCAAATTTATCCGGTTTAAAGTGTATTTAATATACAAATATTACATACTCATATTACAAAAACGATAGATTCCATCCACACACTTAAAATCTACACTGTCCCCAATGTAGATATGGAAATATAAAAAATAAATAAATTAAAAGAAAGAAAATTGGAAAGGACTTAGCTTGTTTAGCATTGCATAGCTCCTTATCAAGTCCTACTCGATCGTATAACATTTCATTTACGATCGGCTCCAATATCTGCTGTTGGATGCTTTTTACAAAAAAATAAAGTTGAAGACATCTCCACCCGAATGGAGATTAAGTACGGGTGGATCAATCAAAAACTCCAAAATAAACTTAAACATACCAAGCAATTAACCAAAATAAAAATTCAAAATAAAAATAAAATAAAAAGAAAAATAAAAATTCAAATTAAAAAACTCTACTTATCGACTCAAAACAAAAAAGAAAAATTTATTTACCAAAACAATATTTACAAAAATGGAGTTTACAAAAATTTTGGCTTATTGCAGGCGCGTTGGGTTAAGTGTGCAAAATAATAAAGAAAATAAAAAGAAAACGGGTAACAAGTTGTCTCAATCTCCACACTTACCCTTGACAAAAATTAAAACTTACCTCAACCCATAACTGGGTCCACCCCGATGTATAAAATAAGCGCGGAGGTAATCGGTGCGCAGATAACGTTGAGGCGCGAAAAATTGAAAAAATTTGCTGACCTGCAAGTCTCACGCTTACCGCGCGGGACGGGGGAGGATTCTTGCGCGTAGCGCGCCGGATTAAAAAGTTGGCTTTCCTCCGCCTTGCACCCCACACGTATCGCACGGGCTGGGGCTGCCCTTACGCGTAGCACCTAGACCTGGAAACTTAGAAAGTTTCTGAAAATTGATACATTCTATCTTCCGATATCTATGCTTCTTTCTCCTCTTCAACACTTCCAAAAGCTCATAACTTTCACCTGCATAAACCGACAACACAAAAACGTAAACACAATACATAAATAACAAATGAAAATTAAAAAAAATAATAATAAAATTACACAAACTATACAAAAAGTCAAACACTCAGTCAATCAGGAGGCTTCCCCTTGATACGTTTCCCGCCCGTACTAAGGACTCTTTTTCTACTACCGTTGGTCGGGAAAAATCCAACGGCGGATGGCTTATGCAGACTTTTCCTTTTATGACAAAAATGCCCTTCTAACCATATAGACTTAAATCTACTTGGAACAAATCTAATATGCGACATATAATAAGGTGTATGGTCATTCTTAACTTCTATTCTCACTACATGACAGTCCCTATGGTCTAATTCCTCTAATTTTGGTGGTGCTCCACAATCACACGCACCCGCAAGTTCATCATCATCCTCTATAATCATCGGCCTATCATCTATTTCACTCTCACCAACCCCTATTTCTTCATCTAAAGCCTCATCCTTATTTACCTCTTCAATCACTAGGTTTTCCTCTAATGTCCCCACACTTAGTTTGCTATCTAACTCTAAATCCTCTATATCATAGGCGGGTCAATCCTAGTCTCGCTAACATCTACCTCGGATTGTCCTAGCTCTTCATCTTCTCCTATTTCTACCTCATCTTAACTCTCACCCAAATGACAAGCAGCGGGTTCGGCCGTTAGTTGTACCAGATGTGGGACTTCGGTGTCCATTTTCGTCTTTAGTTTTACCGTATCAATCCTATTAGCTTTTTCCATTCGGGCAAAATGTGCTGCCCAATCGAACCTCTTCATCTCCTCTACTGATGGGATGTAACGGACTGTGTTGTTAGGAAGCATCCTCGAAATAGGCATGATATGAACACCAGCAGTCTCCTCTTCTTCTATCTCCACATCATTACACAACTGATAATCTTGTATTGGTTCAGACTGTGATTCCTACAAAGCAACATTCTCACAAGACAAGTGTAAAGCATCATCATAATTTTAAGAATTATGCAAGTAAGCAGAATTTTTTTTATCAGTATTAACAATCATATTTTCTAACAAATCTGTGTTGGAGGAAATTGTCGTTATCTGGCTTCTACATTCATCAAGCATTTTCTCCACCAGCGTAGTAAGGTTTCGAACTAGTTCAGATATAATGATGTTGGCTTCATCTTCTAACTGGTTGGGCTCAATTTGGTGTTGTGGTGGTGACTGTATCTCGTACTGGCCATATGTGGAATGTCCTGCATATATATCACAATCCTCTGTAAAATGAGGACATCCACATTTCCGCTCATCGTACTGGTCCCACTAGTGGTATCTACGTTCATTGTATCCATATTAATGATCCATCTGAAATAGACACTTCAAAAAAAAGGATCACGGGAACCAAATAAAAATAAAACAGATAAATAAAAATAAAACACTAATAAAAATTAAAATTAAATTAATAATACTAAACTACTAATAAAATCAAGAAATCACAAAAGCGTGCTCGTGCAGTTAAAACTCAAGTAATAATATTTATAGTAAACAATCAAAACAAATACACACACTAACGGCAAGTGTACCAGTCGCGATGTAGTGGGAATGAAAAGACCGAGTATCGTCCAAGGACTCAAGGACAGAACCTAAGCACACACTCTGATCAAACTCGACTGTACTAACTAACAACTAATAAAGCAGTAAATGGGGGAGGGGGGGTTACCTAATGGGTAGACGAAGCCAGAAAAAGAAAGTACTACTCAGGTTAAGAATCTAACTGCGAATCTTGGGTTTCTCTAGAATATAGAACTACGCGAAACTGATCAAATCTCCTCTCGGTCTCATTGACTATGCTAAAGTACCACTAATCTGTTCATCCTCTCGACCGGTCTCAGAAATAATGGTGACCTATTAATGCAACTATAACAGAGGTTTACAAGACTCTAGGTAAAGATCTCCTCTCGGCCGGACTCTTCCAAATCAAGACTCACCCAACTATCTATCTCCTCTCGGTCTCAAGAATAGAAAGAACACTAACCACCTCTAAGGTCCTAATTTCTATTCCAATGGAATTTTGGCCTAAAAACCATAAACTAGCTACAAGCAGACAACAAGCAACTCTAATAAGTATCCAGACAGACTATCACGAAGACACTTATGGAACATTCAATGGTCACAAATCAGTAGAAAGTATGCAAATACATCACAAAAGCATCAACTAATGTTTACAATGAACATAAATCCAATCAATAGTACAATTACACTAGAAAAACTCAATCAATCAATTAATTAATCATCAAACCTAAGTAGCTAATCAAATCAGCCTATAAACATGATCCAAAACAGTAAACTAACTAAACAAAACTGATCAACAGTTACAATTAAGATGAAAACAATAAAACAATGCAAACCAATGATCACTCGCACCAAAGTAGCATCCAAACTCCAATCCTTTGATCCAATTGCTCCTTGGTGCTTTAAGGTCTCTGAAAATCGTCCCCAATGTGGCTGTGAACCGAACTCCTTTGAAAGAAATCATAACATTATATTTGTAATCAAAAAATTAGGTTTTTTCTTGGTTTTAAGGTTTCCCGCGTACAGCGCACCATCCGGGAGCTTCCCCGCGTATGTTGCCTAGGACAAACTAGTCGGGATGGCGATTTTCACTTTCCGGGACTGAGGTGCTACGCGCGGCATCACACGGACGTCTTGGGCGTAGCGCGGCCATGTGGTTTTCAGATTTTTGTTGTTTTGTTCCGTGCTTCGTTGGGTGTTCGTTCTTCGTCCGTTTTAGCTCGTTTTCGCTCCTTTAACTCTTGAACACCTACATTTCAACATAACACTAAATAATATACAAAAACTAATAAAAACAAATATAAATTACATAAAAACAAATACGAAATACAAGGGCAAATACGTGTGTTTCGCAATACATCAATAATTTATATAAAAAATATAAAGCTGTAAAAATTAATATTTTGAAAAAAGTCATTGTTACCTATGTTCCAAAAAGTGAGTTTCAGGGATTTTCTCAACTCGAGGGGGTTTTCATATTATCCACCCCGTATATATATATATATATATAGTCAGGGGTTGTCTGACAACTTCTGAATGAGTAAGTTCTGAACCACTAAGAGATAAGAATCATTAAGTGCTGAATCAGTATGAGGTCTGAACGATTAGGAGACAATATAATGCTTAACCGTTCAGAGGACAAATGTATGACCAATTCATATAAAAGGTCTTAACCATTCGGTCCAATTAGACTCAGTATAATGGTTAACCATTTAGAGACAAATTCAGACATCTGCTCGTGAAACAAAGAGTCTAAACCATTAATTGCTGAACTAGTAAAAGGTCTGAACTATTAAGAGTCTCTTAAGAGGTAAACATACAGTCTTAGTCTAGATTGTGATAATATTAAAACACACTTTACTTGTGTAAACCAATGAAACTCATATTTACATAAGTAACAAAGTTCTTTTTAACAATTTTTAGATTTATATTCAATTTTAGGACTTTTAGTAAAAAAACAAAATTAAATTACCCTGACAAGATTTTTTTTAAATTGTATTTTTTTTATAAATTTTTTTGGTAAAAAGCATATGTTATATATTTATCAATCTTACATATAAAATATCGTAAGTTACATATGTATAGTCACTAGAAACTCACCAATTACATGTGAATAACAAGTTTTTATAAAAAAAAAACTTTGACGTTTTTCTTAGATAAAAAGTGATGAAAATATATATAAAATCTACCTTATTTTAAAAAGGTAACAAAAATTTTGATATGTTTTTGTGGATTTCTTTACTAAAAAGGATTTATATTTTATTCATTCCATAGATACTCATTTAGAGTGAACATAGTGGAGACTCTGATGAGCGTCTAAAATGATTTTTGGTGTATTAAAACCATTACGTGATCATCATTGAAATATCTTCATTGATTTTTAGCCAAGCCCTTAATCATTGTTAAACACAATTTACATTCAATGCATTTCTTAATAATTTCAATCTTACCATTTCTGTTTAATTTAAAGTATTAATGTTTAGTTAAAATCAGTATACCTAAATAAAATGATTCTTTACTTAAATTATATTAGTGTGTGTCATATACATGTTAGTTTAACTAAAAAACACTACACATATTCTTAGCAATGTCTCCATCAACATTGTTAAATGAGTATCTATATAATTTGGTATTCATTTGGTATTCTGTAATTGATATTGTACAAGTCCAAGATATTAAATAAGGTATTAAAATATAGGTGACCAATAAAACTACCACCACACACCACTTGCAGTTTGTACTTTCACCTTTAAAATTTTTTTTTTCTTTTTTATATTATTAATTTTTAATTTTTAATTTTTAATTCATAAATTTATTATTATTAGTTGTTTTATTATTGTTATTTTGTAATTATTTTGTTTTACTAATGTTATTGTTATTCTTTCTCAGTCATTAATCTTGTTATTTTTTTATATTATTAATATTATTTCATTATTTCATTATTGTTGTTATTTGGTTCTTTCATATTCACATCATGAACACATTAATTTGTAACTATTATTATTATTATTGTTGTTGTTATTGTTATTATTACTTTTAGATACAAATATTGTTTAACATTGTGTCAAAATTTGTTTTTTAGTACTTTTGATACTTTATGTTGTATAGAATTCCAAATATACCGTCAAAGTATTATTTCCTTCAACATCTTGGCATGATATTTATTCATAAATAGAACCACCTCAACATACTTGTGTAGCCTGCTTGTAAGTAAAAAAAAATGGAGAGACCATGCATATTACATCAACCTATAACTTATAAGGGTTGTACTTGGCAATTACATATAGTAAATGGGCACAAAAGAAAACACTTCAATTCGTCACCAAGATTACAAGTATATTCATTAGTTGGTAACTTGGTATCTTTTTGAACCTTTTGAATGTTCTAGTGGCCACTTGTGATAGATAGTGACTGCTTGAAAAGAAGACTAATATATAGACAATAATTCAAGTGGCTTGAAAAAAGTGTTTTATATATATTGATGTGAATCAAATTGGACTTTTACACGAGTAAATAAATGCTTTAATAATTTTGACTTTTATATCTACTAAATTAACATACACAAACACGTCTCGATTTCATATAATGGTTGTTCAATTATTTCTCTTGATGTATGACATAATAAAGTTTATTTATTTATTTTTATATTTGTATCACTAATGTACTCAACAACAATATTGACCGTATGTTCAGTTTTTATGATTATGGGAATAAGAATGAATAAAGTGTGATTGATGACGAAGCAACAATAATGAAAAAAAGAAGAGAGAACATACTGTGCATATTTATCGGATAAAGCGGTCTAGTTGTGGGAATCTTCAAGATAACACATTAAACATCCTTTCATGTGCGTCTATGAATTTGTCTTGGAAAATAGCTCAATACAAGAAAGGGAAAATTTCACATGAACATAAGAAAGTTCTGATTTTGTTACAATCAAGTTACTCATGTATTCTTCGTCAAATTTCCGTCATTTAACCTTCAGATTGAACCATCATCAGATTTATGTGTGTCAAGAAATATATGTAGGAGATGATGGGGGGTTTAGGTTCCCAATATATGTAAGTATATTTAGAAATTTAATAATATATGTTAATTATTTTAAAAAATAAAATAAAAAAATAAAATCCACGTCATGACTTCATATTAACATCAAAACAAAGGAAAAACTATTTACTAGTCGAAACTTGAAAAAAAAAAACATGCTTAAAAAACCTGTTAAAACCTATAATTCAATAAAATTTAAAAGCTAAGTGACATAATTGGAACACTTTTTAAATTTGAGTGATCTGGATAAAAATTGAAACTTTGTTATGTTTATACAAAGTTACTTCTTTTTAATATGAGTTCTCTATTTTAAAATGTGTTATGATATATGCCACGTCTTAAAATAAAAGGCTAAGATTGAGTATGATACGAATCACCATATGAAACCCAATATGTTCTCTATTTCTTTATGCATAATTTCAAGGGAAGGGTTATCTACACACAGTAAAGTTTATTTGCGTATACGCGTATAAGACCCTGACTTTCAACTGACCACTGACACTAGTGTCTGGCGGCTGTCATACGACCCATAGAGGCCAATACGATCCGTATACGGTTTTTTTTTTCTATCCTTGCCAAATTGGTTGGTTGTGTGGTTTGGGTGTGCTTTGGTATGTTTTTTTTAAGATTAATATACGGGAACCCTAATACTCGTGTATGCATATATTTAAATAATATAGTCCTTATCTTGTTTCAATATAAATAAATTGCTTATTAAAACCAAATTAATTTTCTTGGTTACATATTTTAACAAATTTGATTACTAAATTATCTTTCGATGTAATCTACCTAATCAAAACAACCAACACAAATACATACAATAAACATCACTAATTATCTTAATATATAACCAAACAAACCATCATAAAAAACCAAACATAAATTCATCCGATAAACAACCAAAACATTTATAAATAGATCCGATAAAATAACTAATCACACAAAATAGAAACAACCAATATATCCATGTGAGAAATCGACTTGATGGGAGGAACGCGAAGTGTGTGTTATGGATGGAGGCGCTCGATTGAAGATCGTATAACTTGCTGTTGAGTGGTCGGCCCCACCATGTGTATAACCTCTGCAGCAGCAGTGCCGTAGGACGGCGTAACCCAAGGACCCGCACGTATAGGAAAAGAAGTAGGAGGCTCATCCCAACCCAAAATCTTAGCCTTCCTAATATCTAGATGTGACACCCCGCTTCCCGGCCCCCAGTCTCTGACCGGTTTTAGAGCGGTCTGCCACGTAATCAGTTCAGTATTGCAGGATCCAGTCAACCAGTTTAACATTCAACTCATATTACACCATAACAACCATTTCATTCATAGCATAAGTGTTTACATTACAGCGGAAGCATAATCCAAGTTCATTAGATAATAAACACAACAGATATAACATAGTGGAGTCCTCCCTCTCGACTTATTTTAGATACCTGAGATTACATATAATTTGAAAACGGTCAGCTATAAGCTGGTGAGTTCACAGGTTATGATATTATAAGTGAAACCTTTGTTAATTGATTAAGACCATAATACTATTTGCAAAACTGTTGATCAAACAATTTTCGTTAATGTTACTATCATAAAAGTCTGGCACGGAAGCGTGATATGGTTTTGCCCCACATATGTGACACCCGTCAAAATCCTAACTCCTAATTAGATTCCTTTAAAACTATACTCCAAATTATTTATTAATCCTTTAAAACTTTAAGAGTTTATATATATAATTTTATGTATAAATCTATAGGTTTGTTAAAAACATATACAAAACTTAAAAAAAAAAATAATCCTATAAATCTTAATAAACCATTAAATACCATCTACCTAAATTTTATATAATTAATTATATAAAGTAAATAGATTTATTAAGTTAAATAACAAAACAAAATATTTGGTGGCCAAAGTATGAAAACATCAACTCTAAACTAACTTAAATTTCATTTTGGGGACAAAACACGTAAAAGAAAAGTCTAGGGACCATTTATGCCATTTTCTGAAACTCCTTAATAGAACTCGCCGGATTTCTGGTTTTCCGGCTAAACCCGTTTTACCGGCCACCTTTTCCGATCGGTCTTAACACCAGCTAAACGATTCAATCCTTACGCCAAAAATCGAGCCCAAATCAAATCGCATTCATGTTTCGAACCCAACCTAAACCAAACAATTCAATAACCTTCCGAAATTCTCGGTTAGAATCCAATTCAAACACAAATTCCGATTGTCAGCTAAATCCGGGATCAAACTCTATCTTTCAGCATCAAACGATTCTATTTAAACTACCATTCGACTGCATTCAACCTCACAAACCTTTCTGAGCATCCAATTTCACACCACGAACACCTTATAATCAAAATCAAACCGAGCTTCTTCGATTGAAATTCCGGTGCCGAACACCTACTGTCGGCATCAAACAGAGGTAATCTTCGATTTATTCAAAACCTAATTTGATCCATAAACCTTACCGTAACATGAAATTTCAATACCTGTTCCAGATTTTACCAATTTAATCCGAGAATCGTGTTCGTCGCTACTATTCTTCACCGATCTGGACTCAGGCATCAACAGGTAATCAATCATCGTCCCTAACCCTATTTCGATCCGTAAAGCCTTCTGTAACAGTTTAATTCATCATCTGTACATAATCTTAACAGATCGGAACTGAGTTGTCTTCGTCGCTTCTGTTCTGCTCCGATCTCAACTCCGGCAAACATCAGGTAACTTAAATGCATCAACCAGCTCGTTTTCTGATCTATAATGAAACCCTCAAACGAATTAATCAAACAAAAACAACCTGATGCTCGATTGAACGAATTAGAATGCGATTAGGGCTCGGTTCGGGTGTCGGGTCGCGAAGAACACAATCAGAACATATCAGATTAACGTCCGGTTCATTTATCTTGCGACTGGGCTATTGGGCCTGCTCCAAATCGCGAGTCTTTGGGCTCCGGACGAGTCCCAGGACCCATCAGCCCGATCTCTTTCTTTTGTTTGGGCTTCAGACCCAGATCGACTCACTGACCCATCTGGTTCTTCTCGTTTTGGGCTAAGATAAATCAAATTTGACCCACTGCCTTTCTGATTTGCGTACAATGGGCTCAGACAAGTTACTGGGCTGTTGGTCTAAACCAAATTTAATTGCTGGCCCACCAGTCTGTTTGGTTTGTAAACTTTAATCAAATAAAACCTAAATTAACTATAATAAAACACTAAATACATATTTATTCTATAAAAATCATATTTTCTTCTAATTTATGTTATAAAACAATTTAAGAATTAGTTTTGAACTTTAAACTCAATTTAAATAAATATTAAGCTAATTTCTTATCTTTAATCCAAATTAACTTATTAAAATCTGATTTTAATTATATCTAATCTAGTAAATATAACAACTTTATAGGATCTAATCTTAAATTATGAAAACTTATTTAAAAGCCTTACTCATTATTTATATAACTATCACGATTTAAAACTATAGTTTTATAATTCATCTAAGATACGTTAGTAACTATACTCACTTTTCTAAATCAAATAAATCTTAACTTACAAAATTATTTAATAGAATAAACTTTAAATTAACGTTTTAATCAAATAGTTTATTTATTAATTTCATTTAATCAAAATACACACTTTAAAATCTATATAATTACATTAAATATAATACCTCCTAAATTCTAGTCTAAATAACTTAGAATCCTTTTATCACTTAGCTCTGTTTAAATTTCGATTCTAAGTCGAGTTTCCTACGCTTTTACTAGGTGAAACTAGTTTGTGGGAAATACTTGACCAACTTTGATCTTCTCTCACTGCTCTGGCTTTTACAAGGTGAGTAAACTCACTAACTCCCCTCTTTTT
>WOUH02026327.1:0-13826 GCA_009936405.2 Stevia rebaudiana
CTCGTCCCTAAATTAACGGTTCTTGTAGAAAGTTACATTAGAACGACTAATCACTTATTAAAGTCTTTTATAAATGAGATTGAGTTGGATAAATATTAGATCAAATAATTTATTGTTAGGAATGTTGATAAATGTCTCGAAAGAGATAGATTAACCCTAAACTTAGAACTCACCAGCTTAAGCTGACGTTTTTGAGTATGCATATCAGATGCAGGAGAAGCTTCTGGATGCAAGTGACGGACTGATTAGCATGGAGGCATCTCGGACTTAGTTATGATGGCAAATAGTTAGTGAAATATGATGTAAATTATAATACAATTAATGTAATAGCACTTTGGTTTAATAAAATAAAATTTTATTTTCCGCTGCTGTGTAATCTCTGATTGAACCATTGTGCTTATGTGTAAATCCGATGACGCGGCGAGCACATGGAATTTGGGGCGTCACAAACATTGTCCCAAAAATAAATTTTAGTCATTTTCATCCTTAATATTTAAAAAAATATCGTTTTAGTCCAAGAACTAATAGTTGCTAGACACCTTTAAAAAGTGATAAAATGACTAAAATGTTCAATGTTTTATATTAGTTTATGTCCCTGTTTGCGTTCTCGAAATCTCTAGCCAATGTCGAATCATCAACTGATCTCGAGTTTCTTGATAAATCTCGAGATTTTGAACCGATAACAACTCATCTTCTTCCTGGAACTCAATAATGATTTAAAACACAGTTTTTCAAAACTGACTTTCACACACATCAAATTCATAATTCGTGTTTTTCTGATCACCGTCTTCCTTTTTTTCAGCAAACCACCATTCATTTTCAATCATCCACAAGAAAACCCGAATACGTATATACCTTTCAAAATTTGAACAAGAACAATAGAAAATCTTCACATACCTTTGATTTTTATGAACAAAACCGATAAAAATGATAACATGCACGTTGAATGATCAAGCAAGATCACAACCGATTGAATCCTCACACCACTCGAGAACTCCTTCTCTTTTTCGATTTTTCAAATATACGATGGGTTTTTAATGATAATTTCTTGATAAGAGTGAGATTTTGTAATGATGAGAAAATATTTTCTCATTTATTGTCATTAATTAACCCGATTTACTTCACTAACCCTACCCGACCCATGTTAATTAAACAACTGTTTAATTTTCACGGATCAAATCGTTCTCGAGTCAGGCAAAACTCATTTCAGTACCAACTCTAATGAAATCACAAAAAACAATTGATTGCCAGTATATAATCATTTTAAACTCAATCTTAAAACCTTTTACACAAATGATCTGTGAATATTACATTAAGATTATTAGATATGTCTCAGTTGTGACCCACACCTCAAAGCTAAAATTACCTCGTTGACCCAATAGAGTAAATTCATAATTTACCAAATTAGGATATCATTTAATCAAGTTTTGTTAACTGTCAGAAAAATACCACCGCACCACAGAAAATCAAGTATATCTAGAAAATTTTCACTGATTGCTTAGATGGAATGAATGAAGGTATGAGTATTTTGCACTTGTTATTTTCCTTTTCTTTTATTGAACTTCACTTAGAGGTGTCTCAATCTGGCGGTTAACCGAATAGTACGCCAAATAAGCTAATCCTTTTTACTAAGTTTCTTTTATAACATAACAATGGGTTTATTTCAACCTGAATACCCAGCTCAAACAGTAGACTGATGCATTTATAGCGAGCGCCATCCTTTGGATGTGCTATTTCAGGCAATTTTCAAGATATAAAAGATTTAAAGACTATAATGGTGTTTCTCGTATTCTAACAAAAACATTTTCAAATCAAAAACCCAAAGTGATAACGTTTGATTTTCATCCATTTAGCCTTTTAAGCATTTTCATTTACCTTGGGTGTGTTTCCCATTGAAACATATATTCTTTTTAAATTCATCACTTACACAGTAGTTAATTGGTTAAGTGAGCCTACTTAACATATCATTTTCTAGTATGCTTTCTTCAAAAATTAGCATCTTATGATTTTTTAACTGGCCTTTTAATCACGAAAATTTATATCATTTCCCTGTTGTTAAAGTCTTAATTTCTATGATTATTTCTCCCTCTAAATTTGTTCTTTCTATGAAAAAATTTATTTAAGGAAATTTAAGGTTTGAATGTTTAAGACTTTACTGGGTTGGTCGTTTTAATCCTAAAAAATTATCATTTTGTGTAATTCCATAAGCACACTGAAAGTAGAGATTCTAATAGGTTTTGTGAACAGATCAGCCACATTTAAGTGTGTGTCAATCTGTTCCATGGTAATAAGGTTAGGGTCATAGCAATCTCTTATGAAGTGGACTTTCATGTCAATGTGCTTGGCTTTCAAATGTTATACCGATTTCTTGCAAATTTGAATTGCAGCATCATTATCACAGAAAATAGGAGTTTTATCGATATTCAAACCGTATTTTAGTAGTTGATGTTGCATCCAAAGTACTTGAGAACAGCAGGTAGAAGCGGCAACATACTCAGCTTCTGTAGTGGAGATGGAAACAGTTTGTTGCTTTTACAATGCCATGAAACTAGCCTGTCTACCAGAAACTGACATCCAGCAGAAGTGGACTTGCGATCAATATTACATCCACCATAATCACTATCACTAAAAGCATAGTGGTCGAGTTCCGAGTTGCGGGGGTACCACAAACCAAAACGAGGATTGCCCTTGAGATACCTGAAGATGCGTTTGACTGCTGTTAAATGTGACAGTTTAGACTTTGACTTATAGCGAGAACACAGACAAACAACAAACTTGATATCTGGTCTGCTTACTGTGCGATACATCAATGATCCGATCATTGAGCGATAATGAGTTTGGTCAACCTTTGACCCATGTTCATCTGAGGTAAGGAGTGGTCTTTCTTTTATGGGAGTGACGTCAAAATGACAGTCTTGCATCTCGAATTTTACCAGAATGTCAGTCACATACTTCTATATTGAATTAGAATTCCTTCAGAGTTTTGACGAACCTGCAGACCCAAGAATGTGGTCATTTCACCCAATGAACTCATCTTAAACTTCTTCTTCATCACACATTCAAACTCCTTACACAACTTCTCATTTGTCGAAACAAAAATGATGTCATCAACGTAGATTTGAACCAAGATTAGATCATCATTTACGAGCTTTAAGAATAGCATCTGATCAATTGTTCCCCTTATGTAACCATGTTCTAGTAGATGTGCAGTCAAAGTGGTATACCAAGATCTAGGAGCTTGATGAAGACCATATAGTGCCTTATCCAGTTTGTAGACATGTTCAGGTTTGTCAAAGTCAATAAAACCAGGAGGTTGACGAACATAAATCTCTTCTTTCATCTTTCCATACAGAAATGCCGTTTTGACATCCTTTTGATACACTATGAAACCCATATATGAAGCATATGCAAGAAATAGACGAATAGCTTCCAAACAAGCGACCGGTGAATAAACTTCATCATAATCTAGACCCTCTATCTGACTGAACCCTTGAACAGCGAGACGTGCTTTGTTCCTAACAACGACACCACTATCATCTTGTTTGTTGCGAAAAATCCACCTAGTGCCAAGTGCTTTCTTTCCTTCGGGCAAGGGAACAAATTCCGAAACTTTTAAACGTTCAAATTGACTTAGCTCTTCTTGCACGGAAATAACCCAGCTTGGTTCTTCAAGTGACATGTGTATGTTTTTCGGTTCTATTTATGAAATGAAACATGAGTATAGGCAAGCTTTTATACTATCAGACGTGTTGCGTGTCTGAACTCCTGCTTCCAATTGTCCAATTATGTTCTCAACAGGATGATCTCTTTGAATGTGAGCAGGGATAGAAATATCAGAAACCACAACTGCATCGGGTAAGTTTGTTTCATTTGCAATTGAATCAATTTGAGCATCAGTGGCACTGGTTTCAATGGGATCATCAACATCTTCTTCATGGGTTGTATCTTTGTGGTGCTCTAGATCAACATCAGTAGACGAATTATTTCGAGAATCAGGAACAGAAGAACTTGAAGATGGTTCTGCATCAGTTAGTCGTATAGGTGGATCAACAGTCCAAGATTTGTTTCATACATATTCTTCATCATCAGTGGTGGAAGTGGTTCCTGACAAATTTAGATCATTAGTACGAACATCAGTTGGAATATTGAAAGATTTGAACAAAGTTGCATAGTCAAATAGCCAATCTGGGCTGACTCATGCATCTGTTACGTTCTCTTCAAGCCAGCGAACGTCGTATGACTCCACAATTTGTTTAGTGATTTTATTGTAAACTCGATATGTTGTTTTACCAGCGTATCCAACGAAATAACAGTCATTCGCACGAACACTAAACTTTGGTATTGCGTCTAAGTGCAGTAACGTATAAGGACATTCAAAGATTTTGAAGTGCTCTATGGATGGTTTATGTTTGTAAACGATCTCATATGGAGTTTTCATATGACGTTTGTTGATTAAGGCTCGATTTAGAACGTAACATGCCATGTTGACTGCCTCAGCCCAGAAGAATGTAGGCAGATTCAAATCTATCAGCATTGTCCTTGCAGCTTCAATCAGTGTTCGATTTCTTCTTTCAGCTGCTCCATTCTGTTGTGGAGTTCGAGTAGCACTGTATTGTCTAGCAATTCCCTTGTATGCACAAAAGAGATTTAGTTCAACATTTTTGAACTAAGTCCCGTTGTCACATCTGATTCCTTTTACCCTTTCGTGTGTCTGATTCTCCATGAACGTAACAAATTGGTTGATCAGTTGAGCAGTTTCACTTTTGTTTTTCAGGAAGAAAACCTAGGTGAAGCGGGAATAGTCATCAGTGATCACCAAGCAGTAAGATGCTCGATTAATGCTTAACACGTTGACTGGGCCAAACAGGTCCATGTGCAGAAGTTGCAAGACTGTATCAATTGAGTTGTGAACTTTGGACTTGTGAGCTTTGCGATGATGTTTTCCTTTGGCACAAGCAACACAATTTTCTATTGTCATGAAATCTTTAATGGGCAGGTTTCTCACTATATTTGCTTTTTCCAGTCTGTTTAGAGTCATTTGATTTGCATGTCCCAGATGACGATGCCACAACATCGCATTTTGTTTAGACACCTTTGAGATTAGGCAGACAACTGTATCCGAAGATTACTGAGTCATATCCAGAAAGTATGCATTATATTTTTGTTTTGCCTTCACTAAAATCCACTATTTTGGAATGATTATACCCGGCTTCAGTATTAGACACTCTTTGTTTGTGAAATGTGTAGAATATCCCATATCGTATATCTGAGAAACACTCAGTAAGCTGTGCTTCAGTTCAGGGACATAATTTACATTTTCAAGTGTCAGTGCTCCACTGCTAACGACTCTTCGTTAAGTGATTTGTCCTCTACTACCACTAGCAAAAACTACATCTCCCCCATCATGGCGCTCCAAGTTTTGTAGTTGGGAGATGTCCCTTGTCATGTGCCGGGAACAACCACTATCCACATACCATAGTTTGAGGATGTTTCTCCATCGTTGCTCCTGCACATGTAAACAGACTAATTAGTTTTCGTTACCAGACTTTGATGCATCTAGGTTTCTCAGCAAACATGTTGATTTTATCATTCATTAACACAGGTTTAACGATATTTGTTTTTGACGAATTAAAATTTGTTTCATTTCTAACATTCGTCATTAAGTGATATCACTTGTTGCCTGAAAGTTTAGGTGTGGTCTTTGATTTTCGCCAGTCACCATCAGAGGGCTTCGGTTTGGAACGAGGTCTTTTTTCTTTGATTGTGAGGGATATTTGTTCCAATTCGAAGCCTTCAATCTTTGTTGTCTAAATGACACATAAGCAAGATTTTTGCAGCTTCTTGCAATATTTCCAGGAGTTCCACAGTGAACGCATGTTTGACGTTTCATTTCGGGAATTCGTCTTTCACTGTGGCACTGCTGATATCTGAACGCCCAACAAGTTTCTGATTTGATTGTTTTATTTTCGCATGAATGTGTTTTCAGATCTTTTATTGGTGCAGATGTTCCAACCTTGGGCTTAGGTGGAACATACTTGGCTGTCTGGGGTTTTTCAATTTTAGCTGAAGCATTTGTCACAGACACATAACTAGTATCAGTCTCAGCATTAATCACAAGGTTATTTGTAGAACTAACACTAGAAGCAGATAAAGAATCATTTAAATTGTTAATTGATTCCAACAGTCAATAGTTTTCACACAAACATCATTATTCGAACTAGCAGGAATAAAAGGAATTGAGTTGCGAAATGTTTCAAAATTCAAAGTTTAAGATGTTTTGCAAGTAAATAAAAATTGTTTTTCAAGCTCATTGTTATAAGAAGCATTTGGTTCAGCAGACTCATCTTCTTCTTCACTCCAATCCTCTATTATCACTCTATATGCATATGAATAAGATTGATTAGAAGATGTTTGGTGGACTTCAAATTCAGTTAGCTTAACTGAACTTGAAGTCATTACCTTTTCAGTTTCTGGCTTACCGTACCGCATGGTTGCAGAATTTTTAATTTCTTGTTTAGTCATGGGTGTATAAACTAGATGACTGCTCAGAGGTCGAGGATTATTCATGAAAACGTTGACTCTAGCACGAATGACTTTCAAGGAGTTCTCTTGTTCATTAGTTTCATTAGATTCCCTACCCTTAGCATTTACCCAAACCGTTGGTTTGATCTTACCATCATCAATGTGATTTACATAACCCATTCCCTTGGTTTCTTGCCATTTTATTTGATTTTGAATCATGTTTTCCAAAACAGCAGAGGATACATCAAATTTTTTAAAGTTCAGTTCAACATTTATGAATTTGTTTTTGTATCTCTCTGTTCCAGATTTAGCTTTGTCAAAAATTGCTTTTGAAGATTGTATCACACTCTTAGCATTACTTAATTCTCTGCTTAACAACGTGATATCTATCTTTTGAGCTTCAACTTTCTCAATTAAACGTTTGTTCTCTTTTTTAAGTTTTAATTATCTTGATCTAGGCGTGACATATCAAGTAACAGATTAGTGTTATGTGTTCTATATTTAGTTACTTTATCAATACAGGCTTGTGTGCATAGAAAAGAACTTACATCATCATCGGTAGGAAGATTGGCCATAAATGCATGCTCCAGCTGATTCGATCCATTATGAAGTTCAACAAGTAATGCAACAGGCGATTCTTCATTGATGTGGAGAGCTTTAATCTGATCTTCCTATACAAACGGTATTTCCTGTGACACCAAGGCTTTGCTTTCTGATGTGGTGTAAACACATCTTCTTTCCGAGTCTATTTTATTTGTATATTGAGTATTTTATCTTTGTTTTTAGTTTATTTATCGTTATATTCCATAATCCGTGCTTGTACTCATTTTGATCGTATTTTGTAGGAGTTTGTGTTGAAATTGAGCATTTTGAAGATTAACGAAGAAAGCACGAGTCTCCGGGTTGAAACAAGACGGAATTATGAAGAACTGCTGCTCAGCCAGGCTACGCGCGACACGCGTAGACCCCCGAAAAGCAAATTCGGGGTCTCGACTATTTTGTGCTATGCGACATGCGTAGCTTTGTCCTTCTACCCTGCGCGATACGCGTAGGGTCTTAAACCGAGTAAAACCTAATTTCTAATATTTAAGGTTCGGTTGTTCCAAAATATAAGAGGTCGATTCCAGCCGTTTGCTAAGATGATTTTGGACGAAGCACACAGAGGAGGATTAAAGTTTGGAGCTTACTTTAGTTTGGTTGCTCAATTTGGTTGATTAATTTTTTGTTTGAACATTGATATTAGTTGCATTATTGTTTTCTTTGTTTCTACTGTTTATGAACGAATTGATAATGACTTTTGCTACTGTTTTGGCAATAAATATGAATGCTTTAATTGAATTGATGAGTATGCTGGGCTAATTGCATTGTAGTGGCCTAGGATGTCATGATTGCTTGATGATTGTATGATTTTTGGTTGATTGGACTATGATCCATTAGTTTGGGACTATTCTTAGATAAAATTCCAACCCTTAGTTGATTAAACATGCATGAGATGATTGAATTAGCAATAGTTAGGTCTAGAATCCGTGTGTCTATAGCGGTTTTGATGATTTGATGATTTGTTAAGTCTAGTAGGTTTTGATTGTGCATCCTTGAGACCGAGAGGGTATAGGGTTAGTTAGTCTTCTATTGTAGTTGCCTAGTTTTTAGTGAGACCGAGAGGTTAACTGGTTCTGGGTAATTGCAGTCTTTAGCTAACCGAGTTTAGTTGTCTAGGTGGTTGGAACCCATTTAAGCTGGATCGGACCGAGAGGGTTTTCTGGTTTGGGAAATTAAGAACAGGGAGGTAAACCCGTAGGAAACCATCCCGAGATATAGGAAGCTGATATAGGCTGTTAGGAGTTAGGATTAGCAGTCCAGGCCGAGAGGATAGCTCTACATTTTTAATTACCATTTTAATAGTCGAATTAATAGAAACCATATCCCCAAGGTGAGTCTATGATCCATTTTGATTGCATTCTGATTACATGATTCTTAGTCATCCTAGGTTGCTGCTTTTGTCTCTGATTGATATTTGATATGTGTTTGTGGCTTATTTGCTTGTTTAGTGAAAAGACCATTTTTCCCTTAGTTTTGTTAAGTTGCATGACCTTAGGAATTCCGAGTATGCTATTGGTTCTGTCCCAAGAGTCCTTGGACGATACTCGGTCTTACTTGCTACGCTACTAATTGATCGGTACACTTGCCGTTTACGTGTAGTTAGGAGCATTTGATCGTTTTTATAAATTTAATTCTTGACACTGTTTCTACCCATTCTTAAGCTCACATCACTTTCACTTCCATCTACCTCATTACCTCCACCATTTCCAGTAACTGGAACCATGGCCCTTTCAGAGTTATTGTCCACTTTCTTTGGATTAGGACATTCACGAGAAAAATGACCCGGCTCGTGGCAGTTGTAACATCGTAGTTTTTCTTTGGTAAAGTTTACCTTAATGATATCAGACTACCCCCAGGGATGCCGACCAGTAGTTCTAGCAAAGTTCCTAGCCCTAAAGACAACATTTTCAATATGCCATGTTATATCCATTTCCTCCATGTCCTCAGGATGTATCTGTTCAATCTCAGATCCTACAACAACAAATTGAGGTATCATATCACCTGAGCTTAAAGATGATGAACATTTCAACAACCCTGCTACCATTGCGATATTATCAAGTGCTTCTTTAGTTATTGTGGCAGATTGTGCAGGACTAGATGATGATGAGCTTCCACTAGCAGTTTACCAGTGGATCCTAGAGAAGCACCGATATATGAAGTTGGCGTTACAACCTTATGAACTGGATAAGCAGATGATGGTTGCGATATGAAAGCACTGTTCAAAGTATTTACACCTGCAGCATTATAGCTATTTGTATGGTTCATGGCTCGTTGCTGATCGTTCATCTCATATGATTTGATAACCGAAACCATTTCGGTCAAACTCAGATTGTCCATATTCTTTGTGGACTTGATGATCCCCACATTCATATCCCAATTCCTTGGAAATGCATTCAAAAGTTTCTTGTTTATGACACCTGTTGGGTTCTCAATTTCTATAGTTCTCATTTCTTTAATCAAAGTAACAAACCTCTGAATCTGATCATCCAAACTCTCATTTACCACATAATTAAAGGTATTAAACCTCTGGTTGAGCATCTCAATTCTAGACTCCTTCATTTTTGAATTCCCCTTATACATATTTATCATGGAATTCCACAGCTCTTTCGCATTAGTAATCTCGTGAAAAATTGAGAGATTTCAGGAGTAAGACCTTGAGTAATGTATCCAAGTGCTTGTTCATCCTCCTCAACTATTTTGAAGTCCTCATTTGTGTAATTCTCTGGTTTCTTCACAATATCATTACCCTCAAGATCGTTATAAGTTATTGACCTTTTTCCTCTAAGTATCACACGCCATAACTTCGGCTCCTTTGTTCAAATATGTTTTTCAAAACGATATTTCCATTCCGGGTATCCAACAACAGATGACAACCTAGGAATCTGTGAGGTAGTTCCCATGATTGCATCGAGATCATTGTTCTTGTTGGCCAATGCAGCAGCTAAAATACTAGACGAATCCATTTAAGTTAAGGAAAACATGCAAGAACAGTTAATAGTCCAAAATGTTAAACTTCTACTATTATCTCGAGTCAGTAATCCCTTTCTCAAGCACAAATGAACGTTCTTGAGCGATTATAAGGTTTTCGGAAGTGAATTCGAGAACACCTACAAATACTCGAGAATGGCAACAAATATCCGAGAACAACGTTGAGAAGTCCTCCGAGAACAGTGTCGAGAAGCCTTCGATAAAGACTTCGAGAACTGAAACATGAGAACTTGGATGTCGAGATCTTCCAACAGCTTTCGAAAATACGCGGATTCGATCAAATCTTCTCAAAGTTTAAAAAGATTCTTCAAACACAATCTTCTCCTGAATATTCTTCTAACTCGATCAAACACCAGTTTTATCTGAAAATCAATCGGAATCCACGACGAACACCAGAAACTGAAACACGTCCAAAAGCTAAAAAAAACCTTCTTTTTGCTGAATCGATATCGTCAACGAGTCAAACACTTGTTGTTTGGCTCTGATACCAACTGTTACTCCCTATACAGGATCTAAACCGATATCAATCAAGAAATACGAACAAGGCTTGCGGAATAAACTTGTTGGTATGCAAGAAGAACACAATGAACACAATAAAGATGTACAAAAAAATCAATTAATCACGAAGTGCACTCGGCTATGAGAAGGTGACTGGTACATGAAGAACAAGAACACAACCGTAAACAAAGTGATTAACCTAATAAATGACTAGGAGACGAGTTTATATACCACTCGTGTACAAAATGGCATTCGGCCCAAAACCAACCTAATCATATTACTCGAGAACCCATTTAGTAACTCAAGAACCTATTCTATCAATCCAAGAAACCACAAAACTCTAATTCATGTCCTTACAAGATTGTTAACGAGCAAGTGACTGTTATTGCTGCTTATGAGGTGGCAAGGCTCGCAGCCGAACCGGAAAACGCCCAAGGTTACAGTTAACGATTCTTACCTAAATACCTTTTTATTCATAGAGAGAATATTTTCATTGGTCTAATTATCATAATTCTTGTGGCATAGGGAAACAAAATTGGCCTGTGTGCAAGTTCAAAGAATTTCAAGGAGCGGTCGGTTTACACCAATGGATCGAGACGTTAGAATTAGTTTTCGCTAGAAGTGGCTGTCTACCAGCCAATCGTGTTAACTTTGCTGTGGGCACTCTTGCAGGTGCTGCACTCTTGTGTTGGAATACCCAAGTTCAAGCTTTAGGGGCATGGGGCGGAAAACGCCCTTCTGTGGGAAGAGTTTAAG
Source organism: Stevia rebaudiana (assembly GCA_009936405.2). Classification (NCBI taxonomy): domain Eukaryota; kingdom Viridiplantae; phylum Streptophyta; class Magnoliopsida; order Asterales; family Asteraceae; genus Stevia; species Stevia rebaudiana. The sequence goes on from WOUH02026327.1 coordinate 11,365, forward strand.
TGAATGTTGAACGATGAAAAACAACCCTCGGGGAGTAGTGCAGAAGTTGGAGTTGGAATACTAGAATCACGTGATGATTGATTACAAAATTAAGGCGCGCACTACACATCAATATGAGTTAGCTCATCTTTGTCCTGATCTCGCAATGCTAGTACACAAGCAGATCGAGATGTGTATGTAGGGACTAGCGCCACAAACTCAAGGGATGGTCGCGTCGGCCAATCCTACAACTATGCATCAGGTAGTTCGTCTGGCTCAAAAACTTACTGATCAAGCGGTCACACAAGGCACACTGCCGAAGCGTGTGGCTGATTCTAAAACTCAAGATGGCGGTAAGCGCAAGTGGGACAACAACAAGAGTAACAACAACAATCAGTCCCAGCAACAACCTCGAAAGCAGGACAACAACAAAAACTTTGGTTCATCTTCGTCAAATACCTAGAGTGGATATGTTGGGAACCTTCCTAAGTTTAACAAGTGGCGGTCATTTTACTAGAGGTTTATAATCTACCCTTGTGTGATTCCTGTTGAAGCATATACTCGAGGGGTGGGTGCAGGGTGGACGATATTGCTATCCGAGCTCTATTATTGAATTGCTCATTCAATGAGCATTCTCAATATTATGCCTTGAAGAGGACTCGAACCTCCATGCTCTTTAGCACGAGATTTTGAGTCTCGTACCGAACATGAAACTTTGGTTTCATTCGGCTCCTTTATGGAAAATGGATAAATTACTAAATTTAATATGTCAACCAACTTATAAAAAAAAGATACCCATTATTTTGTATGCCAGCGTTGCAAAAGAAGTGGATATATGGCAAAGGATTTTCGAGTTAACATCACTAGTAAGCTGGTAGGTTAGAGTGCTACCCAGAAGGGGTGTTTTGAGTGTGGAAAGTTGGGTCACTTCAAAAAGGAGGTCCTAGGGGCAGGGCTTTCGTTATCACTAGTAAGATGGTGGTAACAAAAACAATAATAATTGTGGTAACAACAACAACAATGGTGGTAATAACAACAATAATATTAATAACAAAGAAGGTCCTAGGGGTAGGGCTTTCGTTATCGGGTCTGGCGTAGACAAGATCTCAATGTTGTTACTGGTACGTTTCTTGTTAGCAACCATTATGCTTCAATTTTTTTTTATACTAGTGCGGATAGAAGATTCATATATGTTGAATTCAGTCGTTTGTTATATATTTCCCCAAATGCTCTAAACACTAAGTATAGCATAAAACTTGCGATGGTAAACTCATAGAAACCGAACATATTCTCCAAGGGTGTATCCTTGAACTTCTTGGTCATAAACTAGAAATTGATATTCTACCTGTCACACTTGGTAGTTATTATGTAGTTGTTCGTATGGATTGGTTAGCAAAGAACCAAGCCGAAGTTATATTTCGCGACAAGATTGTGTGTATCCCTCTTCCTAGTGGAGAAGTTCTCTCTATCAAAGGCAAAACGAGCGGTCTACCCCTAATTATCATTTCCTGCATGAAGGCTCATAAGTGTTTACGTAAAGGTCATCCTACAATCTTAGAACGCATCACAGAGAAATCCAAAGTGGAGAAAAAGTTTGAAGATTTCCCAGCTGTGTGCGACTTTCCCAAGGACGCTCATGAAGATCTTCTTGGGCTACCTCCTCCAAGTCAGGTTGAATTCCGCATTGATCTCATGCCAGGAGCAACAACTATTGCTCGGGCACCTTATGGGCTAGCACCATTTGAAATGCAAGAGTTATCCAACCAACTTCAGAAACTCTTAGATAAGGGTTTCATCTGACCTAGTCATTCACCATGGAGAGCTGCAGTCTTGTTTGTTAAAAAGAAGCATGGGACTTTCAGTATGTTCATTGACTATTGTGAACTGAATAAAATCACAGTAAAAAATCGTTATCCTTTACCTCGTATTGATGATCTTTTTGACCAACTACAAGGGTCAAGCTTCTATTCTAAATTCGATTTGCGTTCTGGTTATCATCAACTCAGAGTCCAAGAAGAGGACGTTCCAAAAACAGTTTTTAGAACTCGGTATGGCCATTACGAGTTTTTGGTTATGCCATTTAGCTTAACAAACGCGAATGCAGTATTCATGGATCTCATGAACCGTATTTGTAAACCATATCTTGACAAATTTGTGATTGTCTTTATTGATGGCATTTTGATCTATTATAAGAGTCATGAGGAGCATGCGGAACATCTCCGATTGATCTTGGAACTTCTCAAACAAGAGCAACTTTATGCCAAATTTTCTAAGTGTAATTTATGGATTTGTGTAGTTCATTTTCTTGGTCAGTGGTCAATGAGAAGGGCACCAAAGACTTCAACGAAGGTGCGTCAGTTTTTAGGTTTAGCCGGTTTTATTGTCGTTTCATTGAGGGATTCTAAAAAATCGCTCAAGCTCTCACTTCTTTAACCCACAAAGGGAAAATAAATGATTTAACAGAGGTTACACAGCAGCGGAAA
>WOUH02026367.1:0-13825 GCA_009936405.2 Stevia rebaudiana
TGCAAAATGTTATTGAATTTGTGATATTTGACATGTATATAATTTAAAAAATAATAATTTCTTAATAATACACCATGTTCGAGTACTCCCCGAGTACTCCCCGCCTAGGCCGAGTACTCCTAACTCCATAGTCGGCCGACCTAGCAGCGTCTATCGACTTCTGCAACCTTGTTTATGATTACATGTAACTCAAAGGACAAAAATAAACTCAAAGGACAAAAATAATATCAACTTGCAGACATCATCAGGTTAATAAAGTAGGCAACACCAAATATAACCTCCGGTGGGCCGGTAATGACATGTTGATACAATATAATTGTGATCATGGTTTTCAAATGAGGTACTCCAAAATCAATTAGATTAATTGCACTTGTTTTTGGAAAATTCTTGAAGCAAGATTGGTGTTTTCCTGATCTTGAAAGAAACTTGATACAGAACGGTATATAAAACAACCACCATCATAATTTTTGTTCATTTAATTAAAATAAATGTAAAACAAACTTGAACTACATATTTATCTCTATAATTCAGCAAACAATCACTACTTTTTCTCTTTCCAAATCAATTAAATAATATTTTTTATACCTTTATTAATACATTTTTCTTTCTCTTATTTAATTAAATAATATTTTTTATACCTTTATCATTACTTTTTTTCTTTTTATTCAATTATATATTAATTTTTTATACATTTATCATTACATTTTTCTTTCTTTTATTTACTTTATTTAACAATGTTTCTATATATCTACCGAATCTATCAGCTTCTCTATATTTCTTCACTCACCAACACTCCTAACTAATCTTTATAATATGAAAAACTTCTTCAAACTATTTTTACATGACCAAATGTGAATGTTCTTAAACAAATGTTTTAAATCGTTACGAGACCTAGTTCAATCAAATTTTCCAAAACATTTTGAGTTGAGCCACTTATTAGAGGCCACGGAGTGGCTCAGGAGGAAGACAGGAAGAGCTCGAGGCCGGCCGGGAATACCGTGCTCCCGGAACCAGCTCAAGGATTTGCGGGGCACAGAGGCCGGGTCTCACCGAAGAAGAGGAGAAAAGATTAAGGCGGTAAATGGAGGAAGTTGAGAAAGTGGGAAGAAGTGGGAAAAAGTGGGACGACACCGCGCAAAATAAGGAAAAGTGAAAAATCAGAGAAAGCTGATGTTGGGTTGACGTTGAAACACGTGAAAACGTAAAAGAGTGAGAAGATACGGAACGACTCCATATGACCTTACAGTTTCAGAAAAATAATAACCAAATATGCCTCGTTGATTGATCAGTAAACTTGCAGGTTTTCAGGGTGATGGTTTTGTTGTGGCAATTTCAGTTTTCACCAAACATTTTTTTTTCAAAATCACAATTTTACATTTACTTTATAAAAATGAAATAGATGATTCATGAATATAACACACTAGGTTATAAATCCATGTATATTACACGTGATTAAATAACTAACACTTAGTTTTATTATTGTATATATATGTTAAGTGAATATGTTTGGAACATTTAAATAAAATTAGAATATAAAACTTTAATGACAATAAATTATGATTTCAGGTTTATTTATTATTCATTTAATACATTTTAAATATAAATTCTTTAAATAAAGTAAATTGATGTTTTTGTTCCTGAAGTTTGCAAGGATTAATAGTTTCAGTCCATCTTTGTCATCAACATTTCAAGTCTTAACAGTTTCACTCCCTAAACGCTTAACAGAAAACATGTAAGACTTGAAACGTTAAAGATGAAACTGTTAAGAGTTTAAGCGTTAGAGACAAAAACTATTAAAACTTGAAATGTTATAGACGAAAGTTGTTAAGATTGAAAACATTAGGGACAAATATTTTTAAGATTTTATACGTTAGAGACAGTTTTTGTCAAGAGTAGATTGAAACTATTAAACATTGCAAACTTCAAGAAAGAAAGTGTAGTTACTCTTTTAAATATATAAGAAAAATACTAAATTAGATAATAACAAATTTAAATGATATTGAAATAATAAATATATTTTAGAGCTTAAGATAAAATTAAAAAATAAAAAAATAAACAATTTGTGGTGTTGTCATGTGACATTATTTGAAATTATTTATTAGAGTTAGATACACATAATTTTATACTCCAAAATAAAAACATTGGTAAACACGACTGGTTATAAGTTTCAAGTCATAATCTAAACCAACAAAAACACATCGTATATATTTCCAACCGGTTAGCTACTTTAGTGTGAGCAGTCCAGTTGGTAAATAGCATATGTATATTTGTATAAGATAGGAAATTTATGTTTTGACATATATTTCTCATTATCAATTGTATCATATATGTAATTTATATATTTTCTTATCCTATACAAATATGTATATATGCTATTGGTTGGTTATATGTTTATGAACACCCATAAGGAATTCAAAAAGATTTTTTTGAACACACGTATGTTTCGTTACAAACATGTTGAGAAAAAGATTATAATAAAGAAGACTACATATTTCGTTCTCTCTTAAATATACGTATATTTGAACACAGTTTTCCCGGATACCGTGTTTAATTTCCACCACCGTTAAAAAAAACTATTTGAAGATAAAAGTGCAGAGGATGACATGTCCACTTTTGATTGGCTCCTCCAATTAAAGTTTAGAAAGGTTTTTGTCTTTAAAACTCCGTGACTTGGCTCATGCCGAATGTCATGCTCTTCTAAGGCTGTGGATGGTGTCATCATCATCATCGTACTCAGTATATCCCACCTAAAAATAGGGTCTGAGGAGGGTAAGATGAAGACAAACTTTACCTCTACCCTATTGGAATAGAAAGGCTGCTCCCAGTGAGACCCTCAGCTCATGATGTCTGATTAACCGTCAGCCCAACGCTTTTAACGTTATTTTCACAAAAATAAGTAAAATAACGTTAAAACTAGTACAATTTTACTTTTACCCTCGAGTGTCCACACATATATAAATTAATCTTGTAATATGTAACTATGAAGGGTTAAACGAGTCATAGGTGCATAGTCTATGATTGTTTGATAAGTTTAATCAAGGTAATACGATGTATGCAGGGCAAGAGATTAGGTCGGTTTTCTGTCCTATTTAATCAAGGTTCTAGCATGTAATCGTTAATCTAGTTGAGAAATACGAATTGAGTTTTAGACAATCACATTACTTTTTGTTTCAATTGGCATCTGAGCTACATAGAGACCGAGAGGGAAAACCGTGAAAGAGATTTGCGATAAGCGAGTCCGGCAGGAAGATAGTCCTGCAAGGGGTTCAAGAATCAGAGTGATCAAGAGAGGTGGGCAGATGTATGTTCTTATCGTGATTTGTTTTAAATTACATTCGGTGGGATTCGTTGTTTTTAGTTACGTGCGGTAGGTTTTCTTTTTAATCAAGTTTGGTGGGATATTCTTTAGAAAGAATCGCAAACCTTTTTTTGTTCAATGGCTTATTTTATTTGAATTTAATATTTGGAATTCATCAACTGAAAGTCATTAATTTATGACAAGAAACGAAGCAACAGAAAGAACAAAAGTGGTTTAGTTCGAAGATAAGAAGTAGAAAAAGACTTTTGGGTTTGGTTTTATTCAAACAATCGATTAGAATTTTTTTTGGTTGTTTGTGGTTTAAGTTTGAAAACCAGTTTTTGAAGTAACTTATAGCAGAAAAAGGAAAACCACAACTATGGGGATAACGGTGGAGCGAATGTAGGTAGAGATGAGAGCAATTTTCAATGTGTATGGGGCATGGGATGTAAGGGAACTACAACCGGCGCAAAGAAAAATAGCGTAGCGGTGGCGTTATTGTTCCAATCGTTATCCAAAGAGAAAGTTTTGCAAGTCGGGAACCTTGATTCGGCTAAGGCCATGTGGAACGCGGTAAAGACTCGTCATCGAGGGGCCGAACGAGTTGTTGAAGCAAGGCTTCAAAGGCAAGTACCATTAATGAGTTCGTGAACAAGATCACCGGTATCGCATCAAAATAGGCCTCGTATGGAAGTGTCATTGAGGAACACAAAATCGTTAAACGGTTTCTAAATGGGCTACCCGACAAGTTCATTCACATGGTTTCTTCTCTAGAACAAGTGCTGATCTCAAGACGGTTACCTTTGAAGATGTTGTTGGTCGACTCAAAGCCTATGAGGAGAGGATTGGTAACAAAGAAAAACCGGGCTTGAAGAACGATGAACAACTACTCCTAGCGTTTGAAGAATGGGAAGCCAAGACGAAGAATGATAAAGGTTATGGTAGAGGCACATCCGAGTCAAGTCAATGGAGTCGGGGTAAAGGACACGAAAGGGGTGAGGATCGAGGTAAAGAGAAAGAAAATTCATCAAAAAAGAAGGATAGATCTAGGTTAAGGTGCTATCGGTGTGACGGTTGGGTCACTTTGCTTTGGGTTGCCCTACGAAGAAGAGAAATGAAGAGGCAAACCTTACTCAAGATGAAGAACCTGTTCTTTGCACGATGACTCGCGAAGATGACAAAAAGGATGTGATCCTTAACGAGGATCGGGTTGATCCAAGAAAGTTTTCATCTAACTCGAATGATGTTAATGCATGGTTTTTAGACAATGGGGCTAGTAATCATATGTCAGGAAATCTCGAGTGGTTTACTAACCTATATCACAAGTCGGTGTGTAAAGTAAAGTTTGGGGACGTGTCGCAAGTTGAGATAAGAGGAAAAGGGGATGTTGTACTAGAGGGCAAAACCGGAATACGGAAGGTAATTCATGATGTTTATTATATTCCGGAACTTAAAAATAATATAATAAGCATTGGGCAATTGGATGAAATTGGGTACAAGATCATGATACAACATGAGATTTTGTGAATGCGTGAGCAAAACGGCACATTGTTAATGAAGGTACCACGTTCACCTAATCGCGTGTACAAAGTTAATTTAATACAACTAGGGTCAAAGGCATACCGTAGAGCCGAGTCAAAAACGGTTGCAAGTGACTCAAGATTTCAAGTTTTGATGAAAAAATAATGTTTAGTCAGAGTCAAATTTCTAAAACAGTAAGCAAAAAATGATCAAAGTGATTTACATTATTGGCCTACAAAGGAACACCAATTTAACCGTTGATGGGCCAGGAGCAAGCCACTCAAACCTTAACTCAACAGTTGGGCCAGGTGGCAGCCACGTTTTTGTTTTGGAAGATTTAGTGAGAATAGCTGGGTCCATTTCAGTTAACTCTAAAGCCCAAAACGCAACAGCAGAAGCCCGTGTTGATGAAATTGATTCCTTGGCCCAAAATAATATTGGAGATAATAACGATGAATCAGATCAAGTGAGAGGCCAATCCGGCAGCCCAGTTACAACCCAGTTTTTAGGCCCATAGATTCAAAGGACCAAGAGGCATTTCGTTTTACCAAACAGATTTGTTGATTTTGTAGTCAAGGGAGTGTCAAACCAAGAGCCAAACTCGGAGGATGAAACACTGTTGTTATACATAGATGCCGAGCCGATGAATTATCAAGAAGCAATTAAGGATAATCATTGGAAGAAAGCGATGGGTGCGAAAATAGGTGTCATCAAGAAAGACGAGACTTGGAAGTTAGTTGACAAGGGGACGCTTGCAAAACCGAACGGGTTCATCAAGACAAAGAGTCAAGTTGGTGTCACGAGATTAGAGGGTGATTGTTAGAGTCTAATCTTGTAATATGTAACTATGAGGGGTTAAACGAGTCATAGTTGCATAGTCTAGGATTGTTTGAGTTAAATTTAAACCTAGATAAAGTCTAAATAGAGAATCGTATGCAAGGCAAGAGATTAGGTCGATTTTGTGTCCTATTTAATCAAGGTTCTAGAATGTAATCGTTAATCCAATTGAGAAATACGAATTGAGTTTTAGACAATCACGTTACTTTTTGTTTCATGGTGTACCTTCTCGAATTCTTATTACACCATTTCTTAATCAGGAGTAGTAAAAATTTATGGTTGTAATATTCTATTGAATAATTACATTTGAAAATTGTTTTGTTCGTCTATAAGCATTTAGTCATTTACCACTATACATTTTGAACCTAAATAAAAACTACATAGTTGAGGTAAATACTTTACTTACTTAGAAATAGGTTGACTCAAGTTGTGGTTTATTTCAAATGAATGAAATAAAACAATGCAACTGGAAGAGGAACGGGGTAAACGGTTAAAAACCGGCATCAATGATTACGACCTTCTAGTTAGTTTTTATTGTTTTTATTCAGAAAATTGAATGCGTGTTTGAGATTGCGGAAAAGTATTTGTCAAACTTAAAAACACTTTTGAAAATAATATTTTAATTTGTTTTTCAAAAGTCACAGATTCTGTCTTTTTGAAACTGCTTTTGGTGGTTTAGATTTTCTTTTACCATTATACCCAACTTATCTCTTTTATATGAATTAGTTATCCAAACACTTTAACTTGTAGACTTATTGGTTTTCTAATCAAAAAAGCTAATACAAACACTTTTTTATAAACTCCTTTTATAAAAGTCATAAATTAATAAACACTTTTGACAAAAATATTTTTGGAGTTAAATAAGCAATCTCAAACCCCCCGAAACACCCTCTCATTATTATTGAATTGTGTAACCATAGTTAGCACATTGACATTTGACACATTGATTGTCTATAGATGTTGACAACTAGTTTTCATGCCAATATGGTATGTCCAACTGACCAACTCGTTTAGACCCTTTTTAAAAATCAATATGTCCCAACCCGCACATCTCGCTATAGCTACAAAGGAGTACGACTTCCGTAACATAGTTTACAAAAAAGTAGGTTAAATTTATTAGTTAAAAAACGGTTATTCTACGAAAAGTTCATTGTCTCATACACCAATGTTATAGTCTTATTTTGCTACTTCCTATCATACATCAGTTGTTTGATTGTGTTTATCACAAACACCATCTGATGATTTGATAGTAATAACCTTGTGACAACAATTTTCCTCAGAATCTCTACCCAATATTTGTTTTTCTGGAACATGTTCACCAATTAAATCGGGCGAAAGTTTGTGATCCTTGCTTTTACCCCAAACAACCATATAAAGCCCCGCAACTATGACAATTGCTCCAAGAACCCTATGAGAATATAAAATTAGTGACCATTGTGTATTTGGGTAAATGATCAAGAATATATATATATATATATATTATATATATTTATTTTACCTTCCTAAGTATGTTTGCTCTGCTAGAATAAATGATCCCATGATAGCAACAATAATCATATTCAATGGACTGAATGCGGTCACAAAAACCGGACCTCTTTCTTTCATAATGATTCCTTGGATGTAATAAGCAAGACCCGAGCATACTATGCCCTGCATAAACACAAGTAAATGTTCGGGTTAAATATACACGAACCTAAGCAAAGTTGGTTATCTCTTAATCATACTAATATCATGTGAAACGGGCTAAATGTGTTGAACCGATCAAAAGTTGTGTGTGATTTGCAACGTAACCCGTCTAAATCATTTAGTGATATAATCAGATTACTTTTTAAGCAATATATCTTTTATACCCTCGAAAGTTTTTTTTAGAAAAAAAGATTGATTTTATAGACGATAAATGTTTCGGGTCAACCCAATCCCTATAAAATATTTACAAATTTTGACTTGTTACCCAATCTGCCACCCACCGACTGCCACCCTCTAGATATATATATGGATGGTGGGTATGATTGGTGATAGAGTATGAATTCTAGCTTAAAAAAGCTAACACTAGATAATGTTAAAATTTCATAAGTATATCCGGGATTATTGAGTTGTTAGACACTTTCAAATTGAAATAGTCTGATTTTACAATAAGGTAACACTTAATTTTTTTTTTATCAAGAACAAGTATTTATTATCTATGTGATGATCATGAAACAGAGTGTTGTGAAAGACCAAAATTGAAGTTTTTGATAGTTACAAACATGGGGAGGGACAAGAATCCGTCAAAACTGCATGTCATGAAGCACCTAATTTTAGATTTTTTCAATTTTAAATAGATGTTGCCACCATTTTTGACATTGAATATTTAAACCAAATTTTGATAAACTTTAATAAATCAATATTTGTAAAAACGTCCAGGACTTCACCCCTTGGAACTCGCTCCTAGACACATTGCTCCTGCCAAAGAACTGATATATGTGTGTGCGTGTATATATTGTATGTGTGTGAATGTATAATTGTAGTTAGAGTTGGTTACACAATAGAGTGTTGCTAGTAGTGTTGTGTTCCACTTTAAAGCCCAAATAGTTGTGTTCCCTTTCTCCATCACCAATGCCACAATACCACCCTCAAGTGTCCCCATTAAGCATATCCAAACAGTTAAAGACAACTCAGCAGGATATGACTTTAGTGTAATTGCCTAAACATAACAAACATATTATAATTAGATATTATTTATAAATCGTTGATTAATTTTCATTTCTATCAAAACTTAAACATTCTTACTTGTAGAACCATGAAACCAGCCCAACCGAAACATCCAATTATGATCATAATAGCACCCTTGACGGAATGATTGAGATCTACCCCATTGTGTATTGCATTTTTGTTACTTGTGTCTTTTGTCCAAAATAGTTCTAGAATTGGGCCTTTAACGAGTGTCATAAGCATGGCTCCTACAACCGTTATGACGGTACCGATTACTTTAGCTTGGCTTCGGATGCTCTTTAGGTTGACCACCTCAAGCCTGAGTTCATCGTTTACCAACTTTTTATCAATATTTCCTCACAAACTTATTGATGGACAATCTTAACTAGTGTATATTAGGGTGTTCGTGCATTGCAATAGGATGAAATTCAGTTTCATCTCATCTAGTGGCGGTGCTTGAAAAAAATAAGATGGGAGGTCGAAAATTTATTGGTAAAATTTCATGAGAGGCCGGCCATATACATAAAAAATTTCGGTTGAAAATCACGAATTTTACACTACTGGCAGAATATTTAGTAGAGGCCCAGGCACCCAAGGCCCATCACTATGATGCGCCCCTGATCTCATCGCAAGTCTTAATAAAAAAATTGTAAACCCCTCTTTTGTAGTTAACTTGTTATAAGTGTAACAGATAATTAATGATACTGATAAATGTAATATAATAATAGCAAAATAAGGATAGTTATCATTTTATATAATAATAAATTTAATATAATGAATAAACAGTAAAGCATAAAAATAAGATATAATAATCTATAATATATTATTAAGGGAATTTGGTAAAAAGGATAGGTTATGAGAAAAACAGATGTCGTGAGACAAAGGGAGTCAGCATTAGGCACATCATTAGTCATGTTCTTATGAGAAAACGGAGGTTGTGTTTGTGAATTGATACAAGAATAACTCTCTTTCACTAGCCTGAATATTGAACTTTTACGTATACATATTTATTCATCAATCACTAATTAAATGGTCTAATGGTATGGTGTTTGCCTCGCACAAAAGTGGTGAGGGTTCAAGTCTTTGCAAGTGCAAGGTTTGGTGATTTTGGTAAAACAATTTTGTTGTTAAAGAAAAACGTATATATATTTATCCTAACGGAGTTGATGAGTACCATCAAAAGGTGGCAAGATGGGTAGATTTAATTAGGAGATTGGTTACTTCTTATAAATAAATAAATAAATAATGTATTGGTTTTGATTAAAAAAATTATATTATTACTTAAGATAATAATATTAATTTTCGTATGAAACAACTTAGGAGGTTATATCCAGTAAGACTTTGAGCAAGTTTCCACCTTTTTTCCCTTTTTAGCTATTATATTATTCCAATGCGTTTGAGATTATAACACAACCTAATTCGGCCCTTAATTTTAAAAGCAAATAAATCAAAAGGTTAACACTTGTATGAATGAGGAATGGTGAACTAAATTGATAGCGTTGGCTTTATACTTTTATGTGCATGAACTTATTAATGTACGATGGAACAGGGGCGGTTCTATGAAGGGGGTAGGGGTCTCCCGGGAGACCGCTGAAGTTTTCGCACGCAGTGGAAAAAAAATAAAACATGATCGGTCTTCATAACAGGGGCGGTTCTATGAAGGGGGTAGGGGTTTCCCGGGAGACCGCTGAAGTTTTCGCACGCAGTGGAAAAAAAATAAAAAAAAATATTTTTTTTATGTTATGTATAGCTTGGAGTTTGTCGGGACCCATGCTACGCGCTTCCGGAATACAATGGGATCAAACCCGGGTTTTCGGAGCTGCATCTCTGTCCGCAGGTTGTGCGAGCGATGCGTTGGTTTAAACAAAAGTTATTTGTTTTATTCACAATGTTTTATTCATGCATTGCATGTTATTTGTTTATTTTATTATTTTACCTTGCAATGTAAGCTATGACAAAAGTTATAGCCGGAAGAACATTGCACATTGAAGTTGCAAATGTTGCTGTTGTAGCTTTCATCCCCATAATATAGAGATTCTGATCAATAACCGGCCTGCAAAACAAAACAAAATAAAATTAAGCTTAACAAATTGTTAGTGTTATTGTTTTCACGGCCCCGTCTATTTTGTTATCAAGAAAAGAAAAACTTACTCCAAAAGTGCAAGTAGCATAATCTTGACGAAAATTGAGACTGTCATCTTTGGTCTTATTTTCCTAATTACAAAAATAATAGTTAGTGAAAACGACATATCGAAATAGCTAATTAACCTTCAAAGGTATCTGGTTTGAATCCAACTTCTACTTGTTATTGATTGATCACATTAAATTAGCGCGCACGTGCACATGAATTTGAGAGAGAGAGAGAGAGACCTGTCTAAAACAATGGCGAAAGGGGCCATGACGATGGCGGCAGCAGCATGGCGGTAAACAACAAAAACGTAGTTATTCATTCCATCATTCAAAGCAACTTTAGAAATAATATCCATTCCTGCAAATCCAAATTGCAAAAAAACAACAAGAAAAAAAGGTTTCCCCTTCCTAAAAAATTCACTCATTTTCTGATTATGCATGTTTGTTCCTCTCAACTTGAACAAGCTGCATGCAAATAGCTTACCTATCATCTTATGTCTCTATATATAAGCTTTTAAAATAAATTAATTAAATACTTTGCTTGTGAACCCATATTCTCACTTTTATCCTGAAAAAAGCTATTTCGATTGACCCATGTTTTGGTGGATAGTCATAATATTCTTACATGTATTTGGGGTTCATTTAAAAAACTTGCGATATGATGAATCCAACTTTGAAAAAAAAAAAGATAAGTTCTAATATTAAAATAAAAAAGAAGGTAAACCTGGTGGATTAGACTTTTGCATATGTGAGGTCTATGGCCAACTCAAGCTTGCATTTCTGCATTCAACCCTTGTTTTATTGACCGTTGTAAATTGTGTTAGGGATCATTTAAAGCCGGAAATAAGATTAAAGGTCTTTTTTAGTTGATTCAATAATGATCAAGTTGATCACACTAAATATAGGTTATTGTATAGGAAAGTAACAAACTTTAGGCTGGTTTCTGTTTTGGGTATCATGTCTTAAATTTCACCCATAAAAAGGTAACCCATACTTTTAAGAAAATAAATTTACTTTATGATTTAAGATAATGTGTGTTTCCGTCCTAACTGTCGATATGATGGCGTGACACGTCACACATGGTGACATTTTATTATACAGGTCAGACTGAAGCTAGTTACATTTTATGCGGTAAACGCCAAAGACATTAAATATTTGTTGTTCTCTAGATGTGGCTAGTTCTTAGCTTAAAAAATAGGCATTCAAAAGCAGGTGCGACTTGACTGTAAAAAAAATAAGTGAAAGCATGAGACCTCATATGGAAGGGTCATCAATCTTTTTAAGGTTTGGCTACGTTCGATTGTTCATCGAAGGTCACAACTCTCTCGGCTCTAATCTCTTGATTATATAAGTTCTAGAATTCGTTTAATTTTCATTTTTTTAACAAGAAGAAGAGAGAAAGTATACTTGGAATGTTTTCTTTTCACTAAAACTCACATCAACTTTACTATGTGTGATTATGTTCTTTTTAGAAATTGTAATTTAAAAAAACGTGTGCCAATGTATATTCTCACGTATTAGAATCCTAAGAAAAATATAATTTTATTTTTAAATAATAAAGAACTAATTCTAAAGTCCACTTTAAGTACTAGGATGATATACCGGCCATATTCAAGGGCATATAGCATAGTATAATTCCACAGTTTGCCATTTGTGCTTTCATGATAAGCAATGCACCATTTTAGCTTTAACTCTAATCAAGGATCTACTTTAATGTTGTCTGGTATCCTTGCAATGTGCTTATAAAATAAATCTTAATTAAAGGGATAAGAATGTAAGCAAAATACGTGGCTAGTAATTATTACATAAAAAAGTGGCGGGTTATATCTATTTAATTCTATTAACATATATAGAAAGATTTTAGTTTGCTTCACGTTACAAAATGTGTAATTTATAAAAGATTTTGGTGCGGTTAACCCTTTAAACAAACGTTACGCCTTTATTATCTCATTGTAGGATTTATAACGTGTATAATTTGTACCGGATGTAGCTTTTAGCTCGGTTCACATAACGTATCCGGGTTTCAGGTTTGTGTGATTTGTTGATGGGCATTGGAGACAATAATGCAAGTGAAAGTTGCGTATGAAAGCACTAATTTCTGTTACGAACCAAAAGCCATTTCTTTTTAAAGGTTCTTTTTATGGAGGATGATGATGTAGGGCTATTGCCTATCGTTATATCTCATATGTTCTTGTTTCATAGTGGAATCATTTATATGTTCTTCACGCAACTACTTTCTTTGTTTCAAGATCAATCGCTCATGGGTGCGCTTGTTTCAATTGGTTTCATTTTAGATGCGTTTATAAATCGTTAAAATGACTGAACCGTCTAAAGTAAAGCAAGTCGGTTGGTTTAGCTGGTTTCAGATTTGAAAGGGTTGATTCACACTTTGGTTTAAACCAAACCAAAAGTTTAACCAATTCATAAACGAACACTAGAGTTTTAAATTTTCAACTCAAATTAAGTGTTTGAAAAAAAATATTTTAAACCATCAAAATTAAACCGTTAAACCTAGGGCTGGCAGAAAATGTCGTTGTCTTATGTTAAAGAGACTAAACACTATTAGCATCGGTATTAAATCGAACATGACTAGCATGACATTAGTTAAACACTAAACATATATGTTTAAAATGCTAAACTGGCCGGTAGAGGCGCTTGGCCTAACTGACACATCCAACTCGTCTAGTTTGGTTTGTCGATCCTTGAAATTATAATTAATGGTTTCGCTCAATGTTTTGTAAAGCCCAACCATATCAAGCAATGAACACCTGTAGCTTGATATGGGCTGCACTTCTTTTTAACGGCTAAGATTTCATTCACCAAAAACAACTAGCAAGATGCTAGACAATACACCAAAACTACTAAAACAAACGAAACCAAACCACACATACACCAAACATACCACTTAGTACAAATGGACTACAAAACCCTACAACAAACCGAAGACATCCTAAAAACACCTAACATACTCGAATCACCAGAAAACGATTTAGTCTCTCACAGGGAGGAGAGGGGAGAGGGGGATTTGTACAACTCTTCAATTCATTAGCGATTGGATTTTCAAATTGACTTTTCGTTTAGCTTTTAGCTATCTTGGTCACCTTTGAAAAAGAAAGCATCAAGTCTTCCTTTCCATGTCTGTTTTTAAAGATGATTCAACCAAGATAACGTCTGGATTTTGAACTAACAACATTCATAAATAAAGAGTGTGATGCGGGTCGGTTGTAATCGGTCCCCACGCAGTGGCGAACCCAGAAATTTTTTTCTCAGAGGTCGAAATTTTCTTAAGGTCGTTTGAGTATTATTATATAGTAATTTTTTCAATTTTTGATCGGGTCGGTTAGGTCG
>WOUH02026388.1:0-13821 GCA_009936405.2 Stevia rebaudiana
GGCCGGCATGGGGTTTTACTCCGTAACGTTTCCGAAACGAATACCAGTCACCCTTAAAGGTAATCTCGTAAAAAGCCCTGAAAAGGGTGAGAGACGGCGCATACCGCAAAATGCGACAATGAAACTCATACAATTTAATACGACACATACCCAGCGGATGCACCTGAGACAAATGAATGTTGTAATGATGAAGGACGTTCAAACAAAACTTGGTAATTGGAAACCGAAAATTCGCTCTCAGGAAAAAATCGACATAGACAGTCATCATCCCCGGCGGGTTGTCTAAAGCGGTATCACCACTATTTGGAAAGATAGCCCCCCACTCCGGCCGGAAACCAAGGGTCTGAACCAGTTTCTCAAACTCCACGCGGCTCCAATCAATCACGACATCGCCGATATCAGCGACATCAGCTTCAGAACTCTTCAACTTTTCCTACCTTACCACCTTTCGACATAGTTGAGACAAAAACTTCCAGAAACAGGACGAACAAACAACAAGGATTGCGAGAAAAGTTGAAAATAAGAACAATCAAGAGAAAGGAGTAGTGAACACAATAGATACCAAAGGGTTTTTATAAAACCCTTAAAACGGGAACAAGTGGGCAGCGTGAAAAAGCAAATATCGCGTCACAAATCAAGTCACGCCAAGGGGTCCCATCGAATGCTTCCACGAAGGAAAGAGAAAGGTTCACACACAACTTGGCCAAGTCTGCAACCGTCGGATGTCTTCCTGCCAAAAAGAAATTTGAAAAAAAACAAAAACAAACTTCAATAAAAGTCTGGCACGCTCTCGACTACACTCAAACATACCAGACTGGGGGGACTTATAGAGGATAGTAAGTAAAACGGGTAAAACCCACACAGAACACCCCAAACAAACCAACCCGGCACATGAATAAATTGGCGGGAAAAACGTAACAAACTAATGACACGTGGCAAAAATCAAGAGGCCCTCAAAAAGCATCATGCATCCGGACCATTGAGAGAGAACATGCTTTCCTCACCAAGAGGGTCCCACTCCAACCAACTATAAATAGGCAAGTCACTTGTAGAGGGAGAGATATGCAATCTAACAGTATTCTCTGATAATGGTATTTGATACACACTTGTAATGAGATTTAGATTTTGATTATATTGTGAAATCACATCATTGGAATAGAAGATCTCAATCCACATTAGCGATTAGATTTCTATTTCTTCAGTGGTTTTCTCATGATCCTTCCCCTATATGTTTAATACCAATAGTTACCGTAATGAAAATAAATAATAAAAATTACGTGATGAGAAGAAAAAAATATATAATTAACATTTAACAAATCTTACAACGATTAACGTACATATTATAATATAAGTTTATAAGTTAATTGAAGTTTACCAATTGCTTCTAGATGTGTTAACCATGTAACTTTTAAAGTCTCCAATAAACTTATTATTATAGACGTAATATGTCCTAAAATGCAGTATACCAAAATAACGAGTTCAAAGTTTAATTAACTCTGTGGCAATGTTTTATGAACAAGAAGAGTCCAACATAAACAATGCCCATCTTGTTGAACCTATGTATCCATTCGACATGTTCTTTTAGCAAGTGTTGCATAAATTTATACAAACGTTTTTACATTTTCAATTTTTACATAAATTCTACATTCAGTTTTATGACTTTTGGTAAAACTAAAAATTCAAAAAAGCTACGAGTGGATTTTTCTAAAAAATAATTATTTTTTTTACAAAATCTGTTAAAATGTTATGTATGTAACATGTGCTAAAACATTAAACAGACGTGAACTTTTGTTATTTTTTACACATTTTTTCTAAATGTACGTAGAGCTTTTTAAATTTTTTTTTTTTTGTAAAAAGTGACAAAAATTTATATAAAACTAACCATCTTTTAAAAATAATAATAATGTTACAAATAGGTTTTTAGGGTTTTTTTCAACTCAAATGGTATTCTATCCATCCTCTATACGTATATTGAAATAATGAAATTGTAAATAATGTTACAAATATATTTATACATGTGTTAGGACAAAATACGTAAATATTAAAATAATGAACATCTGAATAAAGTTACAAATATATATAAGTTAACTCTATACTAAAAGAATAAACCTATAGTTAAAGTTATTTAAAATAAATAAAGATTGGTTAAAAACTATAAAAAATCATGAGTTTAGTTGTTGGATTAATAAAACATAAAATGGGGGGGGGATTGTTGTCATGGAAACCTAGGTTTAATTTAAAATATAGGTTTGAACTTAAAATGGCAAGGAATACAAGTGAAGGGCCAAAATAAAAAATTTCGTTTGAAAAGGCATGGGGCACCTGACCCGGTTGTTGCTGGGTCTTCTTTTCCGCTCGGTCCGACCCGCGACTAAACAAAACGGGGTTCCGACTATTGTAGTTCGTTTCAAGTCAATTAATGATATATAATTAATCACCAACGTCTCTTAATCGTAACTACGTAATCAATTTTAACAAATACCAGCTCAAACGTGGGTTTTTTTCTATGATTTATGTTTCTGTTCGAGCAAATAAAACTTGATCATTAAGATTACTGTTTCACCCCGTTTCCTCTATAAACGCACACGCACAAACAACTGTGCGATCAATTTTCGCTTCGGTTCAAGACCCACACTCGACATCCCTGTTTTTCATTGTTCTTGACCATCTTGAACGTCAATTTCGAAGGTAATCATGTCAATATGATCGATTATGTTCACACATCATCAGCCCCAAACCAGAATCAGTTTAGCGAACCCCTCGATGGCCGAGATGTTAAGACACTCAAACACCACGTGAGGAGCGCGGGTTCGAAACACGCTGGGACCGGTTCTAAGGTTCGTTTTTTTTAAGTTCTAGATTATTTATCTAATCAATGTAAATTTCGTTCTTTATCATAAGAATATGAAAAATATACCAAAATTCTCAGAAAAATGAATGCTATTTACTATAAATAAAATTCCATGTTTTGAGATATTTATTTAAAAATATTATTTCAATTAATTATTAATAAGTCTTATAAATAATTATTAACTTTTAGAAGTTATAGAAATGACAAATACACATAGAGTAACATGAGTATTATGTTTTTATAAAATATCAATCATTATTTAACGTAGTTGTGTATGTCGTTTTTTCAAATATGAACATCATTATTAACACACGAATAACTTTAAACTTATCATAAGGCGTAACACGTCCCACAAAATATTAACTAAGTTCTCTAAAACATCCTTTAAAGTGTTTACTAAATTATAATTTTCAATAAGTTAAAAAAATAATAAACACTTGAAGAGTTTTTGTAAATGTATTAATTATTGTTTAACAAACGTTATAACATATTATTATTTTAACCAACGTACCTATTATATACATATAATTTGGTACTTTGGCAATGATCATCGACATTATGTTATACAAAACTTTTGTATACATATAATTTGATACTTTGGCAATGATCATCGACATTATGTTATACAAAATTGCACATTATTATTTAAAACATGTATCTATATTTAAGAGTAATATAAATTGTTACAATAGTCATGATTTTAATTCCGTAATTATTCATGAACGCAAAACCTAAATTCCGATCATAAAGCTTGGAACATGAACTTTGATTTGAATTCTTGATCGATACATAAGTATTACGTTGAAGATTAGGTTAAGAATCTTTGGCATTATTCGTACATTTGGACCCTTCAATCTTTTCGTGTGCGGCTTACATCTTGTTACCAATGTGAGTTTACATATCCTAATTGTCTTGATTTTAATCTTATAAACACCGGGGATGGAACATGTAGCTTACTTATACTTTATTTTAATTATGCAATTCGTATACTAGTAATATGACTACTATATGCTTGTGTGCTATGAACTACATGATGACTATACATAATAATTTTGGCATATTCATTAACTTGTTTGACAAATGCTCTGTAACGGTCAAAGATCTACTGTGACTTACCACCCAGCCCTATCGGTGACTGTACAGAATGAAATTCGTTATGCTTATACTTTTGGTGATGAGACTTGGTACACTTTAGGTGTGAATATGCATAAGTCCGTAGTGTATATTTATATCATAATTGCTATAGTATGACCACGAGACGGTATGAATTGAAAAAAAAATGTATTTAATCTTATACTTATATCACTATTTTGTGGAGTCAAAATCTAAATGACTCATCGACTACCTCGTGTAGTTGACAATTTTTCCTACATGTTTCAGGTGGTACATAGTCAAATGAAGATCACATAAGGCTTGTACATATATATTATTAATAAGATTTTAATTTGAATTTTTTTTTCGTATGAGAAATTTGTTTGATGTTTTTGTAAAACTTGAACTTGGATTTATAATAATATGAAACTTATAATAGTCGATCATGTGCTTTTGAATAATTGTGTCACGCCAGTGAATTCTGTCGATCGCAGGGTGTAACAGACTGGTATCAAAGCCATGATTATAGAATATTAGGTTATTAATTAGAAACTCTTGACCTAGGCTTGAACCTAAGGACACCCGACTAGTTTAAGAACCTATATGCTTACGTGTTTACCTCCTTGTATGCTATATATACTTGCTTACATGGTTGTAAAAGTCGGTCTCCAAAGCTGAGTACTTGCCGAGTACTCACTCCAAGGAGGTCTTCCGATGCGACTTTATGCTATTCCGAGGTGGGCCAAGGATTCGGTTAAATGCAGCACTCCTAAGAGGTCTAAGGTATTTGGTATTGTGATGTGTCTATTCTTTTGATTTACTATACTATAGTTGGAAATAGTTTGATGTAATTATTGATTTGAACATGTATTTTGTTAAATATTAGTAAATTTGTTATGTTTACATATATATAATCTATGGAAAATACAGTTCTTTGTAAGTCACCATATCCGAGTACTCCCCGAGTAGTCCCGATTACTCTCCGAGTACCCCCAACTTCATAGTCGACCGACCTAAGAGCGCCTAGCGACTTTTGCAACCTTGTCTGCTTATACACATAATAAAATACTATCTTTCCTTTTCCACTGTTAATTTAGGAAAAACTTTATATTTCATTGATTTTCAAAATCTTAGACTCATAAGGTCTATCTAGAATGAAAATCTCGTCAAGGTTTTCGGGTATAATAATGATTGTGGATATATGTAATCTGGAAGGGTGATTGCATGTACCTTGGAATGATCTGTCTAGGGGTGAGTAAAAAACCGAATAAACATAACCCGAACCGAATTTACCGAAATAACCGAACCGAGCAAAAAACCGAAACCGAAACATTTGGTTCGGTTACGGTTTTTCTTTTTTCAAAAACCGAAATAATCGAACCGAATCACCTAATTTTTTTTATAAATATACTAGTGTTTATTTAAATTTAATATGCGTTTATGTATATATATTAGTATTTCTATTTGCTTTATAGGGGTGTGTATGGGTCGGTTTGGGTCGGTTTTTGGCTAAACTCAAACCCAAACCCTAAATTTCGGTTTTTGTACTTTTAAACCCGTTTAGGTTCGGTTATTTTGGTTTTGGGTTTTCGGTTTTTGGTTTGGGTTTCGGTTTTTTTGGTTTTTGTACGTGGGTTGGGTTTGAAATGATTTTACAACTAAATAACCTTAGACAAATAAAAAAGTCAAAATTTTATTTGATGAAGAGTAATGATAAGATTCTCCTATTTATAAAAGGAGACTCCTTTGATGTTTCTTTCATTTTTCAATGTGGGATTAAAGGAAAAACCACATTCTTCTTTTATAGATAGAGTATTCCACAATTTTTCACTTAGGTTTTAATGTGGGATCAATATAAAAGTTACCTTATCCTTATTTACTAGTAATTCAAAGTTACATTTGGTTTTTTTGGATTTTATTTTAGGCAAACCCAAACCTGTCGGTTTTGTTTGGGTTTGGTGATTTCGGTTCGGTTTTTTTGGTTTCATGCACGTCCCTACTTTATAGTAGTTATTGAATAAACTATTCTTGTAGAGATTTATATATCATCATTAGATAGTTTTTATATGTTTTGTAATTATACTTGTGTATTCATATATCAACTTTTATCATTAAATATGTTAAATTATTGACACGGTTTGATTTACAAAGGCGAAAAAATGTATTCGCCATTATTGATTCATATCGTCTCTTAAATTACTTCATGAATTATCTATTACTAGTCTACGCGTTTGCATTTTTAACTTTTTGTTTCTAAAAAAAAACAAAAAATAAATAATATATAAAAAAACAAAAACAACCGGAAACCGAACCGAAACCGACAATAAAACCGAAAAACCGGAAACCGAAAAACCAAAACCGAATGGTTATTGAAAACTAATTACCGAATATTTCGGTTACGGTTTTGATTTTAGACAATAACCGAACCTAACTGAACCGTGCACACCCCTAGATCTGTCTACGAAAGTTTTTCGTATAAATCCAAACCCACCGTTGGACAAGTACGCTTTCCTAGGAACTATCAAGGTAATTGATCACCTATAGGCTAAAGTAGATCTCTAACGATCATTAAAAGACTTGAATCACTTTATATGTCACACGTAATCATTTTACCGTTACATTCCATAAATTCATTTTATGGTTATACTATGCCTTTATTATAAAACTCACAATCTTCTTGATATATTATTAGATACGCATTAATGCAACCAGCACCAAGAATAGATATTTGCTAGATATTTACATGAAGAATTTGTTGTGCATGACACAAAACTCCTTTTTTTCTTCCTTTTTATATATTTAATATTTATAAATATGGTAAAGTTAATCACTTTACGATTAGAACTAGTCACTTTTTATAATGTTGCAACTAATTTTTTTATGCTTATCATGGATTAGTGTTAATAAAATATGATGAAATTATTGGCCGCTCGACTCCACTACAAACTCCGTTCATCATAATTATCCCTTCCACCCCTTGACAAGTGACCACACTAAAATGCATTCCCCTTGGTAAACCACTAGCGTGTCGACCTAAATTCGAAGATTCTGAACTAAAAGATAAAATCATCAATAAATTTTTAACCGAATTTTTTATATATAATAAACATTCATAATTTTTCTTCTTTAAACATTGAATGAAGATAGTTGGAGAGCTTGACATGTGAATAAACACCTGAAAGTGTTGACCATGTGTTTCTATTCATCTCACAAGCTAATCGAGTATGGTCACAAATTTCATGATGGATACAATTGGATATGTTTAATTACTAAAGTATCCAATCACTCATCTTGGGGTGAAAGTCGTGACATGACAGGTCAAAAAATGATATAAAAATTAAGGATCTATATAACTAGCAATTTGGAGTATTTGAATAATACCAGATATTATTATGTTCTCATCTTTGAGGAAATCAAGTCTCAGTCTTATTCACAGGTTAAGAATATGACAAACATTAGAGTTTTTAACTGAAACTCTTGAGCTATTCCTATAATTTCATGATAGGCATGTTGTAATTTGTTTATGTGGGAGGAATGCTTAGGTTTATTGTATTTGGGTAATTTTTCCAACGATTCTTTGGCTTAATTTTCATTAATAAAATCCTTATTGCTCTTAAAAAATCCTACGAGAATAATTATAATTTGCTACATGTCTTAAGACTCCACGTGATTATATGTTGCGTTCTTTTGAAATTGTTTTTACATAAGACGTGATTAGAGTTTTGCGTCATTTTGAAATTGTTTCTACATTAGATAATTAGAGTTTGTGATTGTGTGATTTTCATGTATAACCCACGTATAATTATGTATATAATTTGCATAATTCAAATGTGTGATTACACCTCTATAAATCACGATTTATTAGTAACTATAATATATATAAAAACGAATTTAGAATTCGTATAACTGCTAGATAATATTACAATATATATAATACACTAGCTTAAAACTCGTGAATTACACGGTGTTACATAATCAACACTTAAAACTAGGGTTGAGCAGTTCGCGGTTCTGAACCGTTAGGAACCGAGGAACCGAACGGTTAGTGTGGAACCGGACCGAATCCGCGAGTTACGGTTCGGTTCCGGTCTAGAATATGGGGATTTCGGTTCCGGTTCGGTTCCAGTTCTTTTTAAGTGGACCACCTTAAAAAAGACCCAAATCCGTATTGATAAAAAAGTCAACCGGCCCAACGGTTTGTATGGTTTTGGTTGAATTTTGATTGAGTTTTGGATGAATTTTGGTTTAATTTTTTTGGGGTGATTTTTTGGTGAATCTTAGTTGAATTGTGGTTGCACTTTGTTGAATCTTAGTTAAATTTTGTTATTGGAACATGTGTGAATCGGGTCATGTGACACCCCGCTCCCCGGCCCCCGGTCTCCGACCGGTCCGCGAGCGGTTTGTCACGTCCACTGTCGGTAATGCAGGATCGAGCACATTGATTAATAGATAAACATAGAATACATGACTTACAGTGTATGTGTATTATCGTATTCCAGTGTAGTGTAGCGGAAGCGAATGTAAATCCATAGCACTATCATACCAGTGCCTACCTTAGATAGCTAGTACGATGGCTTGATTTCCTATCCCTGAGATTACATACAGTTTTAAAAACGGTCAGCTATAAGCTGGTGAGTTCATAAGTTTTGTATTACGTATAAAACCATTATGAAACATATTCCATATGTTTGAATACCACTTGAATGAACGTTTCAAGTAAAATGTTTATAGATAAGCAGGTTTCGGATTCACTGGTGAAACCTCTTGGAAAAACATGTGAGTTTATAGATTAATATTACCTCCTAATATTAATGAAAAGTTTGTTAAGTTTCATAGTTGATATTAGTCCTTTAATATCTATGAAAACACTGGTTAACTTTAGTGTTCTTGTTTAAAACCACATTACCGATATTACTCCCTTAATATCTGTTAATGTTTTTGCCTCACATATGATTGTCAATTGTCATATAGAAAGGAGCTAATAATGCATGCACGGAGATCCTCCGTTTACCGCATGTGGTTCATCAGACCAAGTAGTAATACTCATTATTACCCGGCCACCCCGTGTTAACGGTCCAGTATGAACGTTGAGGACTTTTGATTGGCATGTTTATTATTCATGTAATAACGAGTAGTCATTGTGTGTTATCTTAAAGATGTAACATTTGTATGTATTCATTGTAATCCTTATGAAAACATAACATGTGTGTGTATGTAATCTCTCCCGTAGTGTAAAACAGTAAAACGTTATTTAAAGAGGGGCCGTGAACTCACCTAATAGACGAGGCAACGAGATGGATAATAAGAGAATAGGAGAATAAGCGATTTATGAGCGTAACCTCCGCATGCAGGACGTGCAATCAACCATCGATCAGTACTTGTGTCGAATCTCCGCACGTTAATAAACCTGAAGATCAGAGTATGTATGCGTGAATTGAGTTCGAGAGAGATGTGTACCGGTGATCTGCTCGAAGTTGGCTATTTATAGGCGAATCTGGGAAAGTTACGCGCCACGCGCGCCTTTGTAAGCTAACCCTGCACGCCACACGTAGAGGTTTAGTGGCGTGGCCCAGCCGTGGCTCGCCACATGTCGTGCTGACTCGCCTCCATCGATCACCACGTGTCCCAGTCGAATGTCACACGAGATCTGGTGCTGACACGTGGATTCGGCCCAATCACGGGGTGACACGTGGCCCTGACGTGTCATCTTGTGATTTAATCAGACTGGTTAACTGTTTTCGTGTTTCCCGCTTCGTTTGGACTCCGTTTCGCGCGCGGTTTTTTCCTACGTTCACGATTTTTCATTTCCTATCTAACCACATTGGTTTCATCTCCTAAGAAGGTGTCAGGATTTCAAGCCTATGGAACGGTGTATCGTTTTGCGTGTAACTTTTGAATTGTCACTCGTATTTGAATTTCGTATACGGTTAAATGATTCTAAATACGCATTAGAATATAATGATAATATTTATCTCGAATAAATATTAGATTAAATTAGGGTGACGTTGAGATTACGAGTGCACAAGACCGGAATTTGATCGGAACGGTGCCGAAAAATGGCCACTTATTATACCAAGTTATATAATTAGACTAAACTTCTACTACTTAAAGTCTTAAACCTAGGAATTATCTTAACCAATTAATCTATATATAAAAACATAACTTAGATATAGACCGACTTGTCTATATCACTTGGGTCGGGCCCATGTGCTGTGGTCAAACTTGGAAATTACTCTAACAACCACCCCTTATTTTCTGACTCGAAATCTTCAACTCCAAGTTTTTCTCTTTGGCCTTGATCCTCCCATAACTCTTTTCAATCTCTATCTGTACTGTTTCGGCTCCTCCTAGCTCGATCAATCTTGTGACCATGTTCTTGACATTCCTTCGGCCCCCGACCAGTCCTTCGGCCGTAAGACCTCGCATCGCTACATTCTTGGTTGAGATCTTGGTCACTCTGTTGAGTAAACAATAGCTTTACTTAATCGTTACTTGTTCTTTCCCAGGTCTAACTCCTTGTCATGAATTTTATCTTGTACTCTTTAATGATAACTGTGACTCGTGTTTTCTTCAATCTACTGTAGATAACTGGTGTAGTAGGGATTTGATCGGCCCCTTGACTCAACTTGTTCCAACCTTTGGCTTGAAGTTGAAAACTGCTCGATCAATCAACCTTCAGTTCTTAGATTTATCTTGATCGATTCTTGAATCTTTGAATCTTAATCGAAGTCTCTCTTGATGAGTCTTTCCCTCACCTAATTCGCATAGGTTTTTGGACACTCTTCAACAACGAATAAAAGTTTGAATTTGATTCAACACCAAGTAGCCTAAAATTTCCATGCAAATCAAAACAGCTCAAAAGGTTCCTTGGTTTTTTCTTGTTTCGTTTCATGTACTCAAGCTTGGCAATTAAAAAAAGGTGGTGTTCTAATCCTTCACTATTCGTTAACCAGGAAAGAGTTAACCAACTCACTAAATATTCCCAATAGAGAAAAACGTTTTTCAGTCACATTGAAGTAATCGAATTCGGGTCGGGCTTTACGTCGGTTAGCACCATTTCAATAGCAAGTCAAGTAAACAATTATGTCCCAGTTACATGAGACTCCTTCACCTTTAAACAACTCTATCTTTTAGTATCCCATGTAGTAAAACCAAAGTGTAATATACTTTTGTACCTCCCTTCTTTGTCCTCCTTTGAGTAACCTAAACAAGTATATATAGTATCCATGAAATGTAAATCCAAATTCATAAGGAAACTTTTACTTCTAACTAAGAATAAATATTCATTTTGTTGCAAACATCTAAAATGATTATATCTTGTCAGATTTTATAAATATCATCTCAATAATAACCATGTCTGACTTTCATATATAGTCGATTAAACTACTTGAAGTATATTAATTAATAGCAAATTTTGCAAAAATCACTAGCGATAAAAATACTAATTTATTAGTTAAACACAAATGATTTTAAATTAAACATGAATCAAATTAACTATTTGAAGCATGTGGTGTACTTTCAAGTTAACTATGCTCACTCAAGTTCTCTAATATATATACCCTTATCATTAACTCCCCTTTCATATAACTTTTCAAATAGGTACTCAATCAACATTCCAAACCGCAACTATAGAAACATAATAATTATATGAATTGTTTATTCATAAAATTATTGAAATAATTAAGTACATATATAACGATGTGTTAGAAAAAAAAAATACCTTAGCTATCCATTGTGTTGATAACTTAATATTTATAATCCAGGACCAGCTACAAAGCATGATTCTAACATATCAGATACAAGAAGATTTCTAACATGTCATGATTGCCTACATATCAGAAAAATCACATAGAAATATATAAGTAATGCTAGAATAAAATATGCTTTATAAATTCGACTTTCATGAAAGTTCACTTGCAGTTAGAATAATATTACGTGTCCAACAATAGGTTATGTACCTTTAAATTATGTACCCTTCCCTTTGATTTTAGACCATAAGCTCGCATTGTTGCTATTACATAAGTTAAATGAAGCATAAAAATGAGTAAACATTTTTTAATCAATAGAGAAACAAGAACATAATTAGTATAACATATACCAATCGTATCACAAGATTCTTTTTGAAGCAATGAGAAATTAGAGGCACCACTTCTGGCTCAAAGTAAGTTTAATAAGACCGTAAATACCTTTCCTAACTGTTCTTTTAGACTCCTTGTATTATCTTTCTGAATTATAAAAAACAATCAACTGGCATCATCTTTATTTGTCAATTTGAATAATATAATAAACATATTATTGTACTTATACTTTTTTAAAGGGGATTCTACGTAGAAACCAAATTTAAAAGTAAATCAGTTTCATTCTCAACATCCAAACAAACTTAGCATAAAACTAAACCCTAACACAAATTAAAAACCCTAATATCTTATAGAACTATAAAAGTATAAAACATGAACAAAGGTATACTCTGAACACTTAGATGGGAGAAAAAAATCAACAGGATCAAAATCCATATCATCGAACTCAAAATATTGAACATCTAAACAAAATCAACAACAAAATTATGAGCACATACCTTTCTATGAGAGAAAATGAAGGATTACAGGTGATGCAGCTACATGAAGAGAATTCAACCTTGAATCTATAAAAAAATTTAAATCGAACCTAAATCGAGGTGAGGCCGCCACGTACAAACGCCTTTAATCGCCGAATGCTATGGAGGTTTCGATATCGAGACAGTGAGAAAAATCGTGAAATCGAAGGTGATATGTAGAAATCAAGTACGGAGAAATCAAGATCGAACGTAAGGTTATCGAGAAATCAAGATAGAAGGTCAGTTTATGGAGTAGACGAGAGTGAAGGTGAGGTTGGAGAAAATCAAAATCAAAATTTGCTATGACTTTTTCTGGTCACAAATTTCCGTCGCAAATGCCCAGTTTTGTTTAAAGACCAACCGAACTCACGTGTAGATGGGGCGACTTTCATGTTGGTGGCCGGGCAAATAGGATATTGTCGAAGAGACATTGATTTGATCTGTCTGGCTTGTACAAAAAAACATATACAATTTTTTCAAAAACTTTGAAGGTTTATATTAATTTTGGTTACTCAACAATTTAAGTTCTGTTTTGATAAATGATACAACTATTACATACTAGTGTAAAAGATAATATGAATAAAAGTAAATAAATATACTAGCCATAGATTATGTCTATAAAAATAATTGATGTTAAAAAACTAACATTACATCATGATCATGCAAGTTTCATTGGTAAAAATTGCACATAGTCTAAACAAGCTTTAATAAAGCATAGTTTAAAAACATAGGAACTCAAAAATAGTTTTCCTATGGCTTATGTTATTTTGTAGGAAAGAGGCAAAAGAATCTCAAAGAACAATACTAAGAAGGTGGGGCTTAGAGACATGAAAATGGGTGTGAGTGATAACATGGCAATGGCAATTCCTGATTCTCAAAACTCAGAATGCACTCCATTGGTTACAACACTAAAAGCCGTAGCGGAGCAAAATGTTGCCAGTTTTCAATTTCCGGGTCATAACAAAGGCCAAGCAGCTCCATCTTCGTTATCTAATGTCATCGGACTACAACCTTTCGTTCATGACTTTACAATGTTCCCAGCGGTCGACAACCTTTTAGCTCCCTCGGGCCCCATTCTGGATGCACAAAAGCTAGCAGCTAAGTTATTTGGAGCTAATGAGACATGGTTCCTCGTTGGTGGTACAACCTGTGGAATTCAAGCATCTATCATGGCTACTTGTTCACCAAATGATATCCTGATATTGCCGCGAAACGCACATAAATCAGCCTTCTCTGGTATGATATTATCTGGTGCAATACCAAAGTACATCAACCCGGAATATGA